>JAOYMZ010000019.1:284525-295323 GCA_025802335.1 Pinguicula primuliflora | reverse complement strand
TGGTTCAAAATATACTTGGCATCGGGGTAAAACTATGGAGAGACTAGACAGAGTATTATACAATGACCGGGCTAGACAGTCTTTTGAGACAATTGTGGTACAACATACTGCTAGAGTATCATCAGATCATTGTACCATGGTTATCAAAATGAATCATGGAATTCCTAAATAGGATAAGAGATTAAGTAGTCGTTATTTGAGCTGCTGGGAACTTCATCCTCAGTGGAAAAAGTGGTTTGAAAACACCTGGTCCAAACATGTCCTCCAAACATGTCCGGTTTGACATAGCAGTTCACTGTTTGGAAACTAAGTGGGATGAATGGCGAGAGATTTTTGGTGACCTAAACAAGCAGAAAAGGCGAGTTCTTGGAAGATTGGAGGGAATTCAGAAGCTTCAAGCAGATAAAAATCACGCAGGGATTCAAAAACTGGAATATACTTTTGTCTCAGGAAAGATGGACTTGAATCTGAATCGAGGAATTGTTGTGTTAATCCCAAAAGTGAAACCTCCTACAACTTATGATCATTTTCGCCCGATCATTTTGATAAATGTCTGCTCAAAGATCATAACAAAAGTCATCGCAAACAGACTTAGGATTGCAATGCCAAAGCTGATTTTGCCTACTCAAACAAGTTTCATTCGCGGAAAGAATATTATTGAAAACATAGTGTCTGTTCGGGAGGCGATTCATGAACTTAAATGGGATAAGGGACGCAGGAAATGGATGATTCTGAAGGTTGATTTATCTAAGGCATTTGATCGTCTTTATTGGGAATTTATTGCAGATACGCGTACAGCTGCTGGAATTTCTACACACTTGTCTAGATTAATCATGTCTTCTATTTCCTCAAGTACATTACAAGTATTATGGAATGGAAATCCTGGCGAGTCCTTTTCACCGCAATGTGGAGTTCGGCAAGGTGATCTGGTATTGCCTTATGTCTTTGTGCTGTGTATGGAAAGACTTACACATCTGATAAATCAAAGAGTGCAGCTGAATCAATGGAAACCAATGTCTTTTGGAAATGGACAGTTCTTATTGTCACATATCATGTTCGCGGATGATTTAGTATTGTTTGCAGAGGCAACTATGACTCAGGATCTAGAGATCAAGGAAACTTTAGCTACTTTTGCTTTGCATTCAGGACAGGTGATTAACAGGGCAAAATTTAGTTTACTGCTATCGCCCTTAGTATCAGCGGAGCTGTCACAGGCTATCCAAACAGTGCTGGATATTTCGGTAACTGATAAGTTTGGGAAGTATCTTGGAGCTGAAATTCATTTGGGCAGATCAAGAAGATGTCATTATTCCAGTCTGATAGAAAAAGTTAGAAAGAGAGCTAATACATGGAATGCAAAAAATATATCTCTAGCTGGAAGAACTACTTTATGTCAAACGGTACTTGGCAACATTTCTACTCATGTCATGCAAGGCACACTCCTCCTGAATAGTACAATTGCAGAATTAGAGAAGATCAGACGTACTTTCCTCTGGGGGTAATACGGGAGATCGGGTTTCCTGTCAAGCAAAGTGGGATGTGGGATGTCAGCCAAAGAATCGGGGTGGCTTAGGTATCAGAAGAATGAAAGAAATCAATATTTCACTACTACTTAAGCTAGCTTGGGATTTGCTTTCACCTGCGACCAAAATTTGGGCAAGGATTTTTGTTGCAAAATACAATCTGGATTCACAAGTTCTTTTGCAAGGTTTTCCGAGAAAGTAAGGATCCCCTTTATTAACTCAGTTGCAGAAACTTTGGCCCATTTTCTTACAGGGACTCACTTGGCAGATAAGAGATGGCCATCTCTACAGATTCTGGGCGGATTTGTGGCTTCCCTCTGGCCGAATTCTTAGAGATCAGGTATGTGATCCTACTTTTATAATTGATCATGATGAGTTAATTTCTGCTTTTGTTTCATGCACAGGACAATGGAATTGGACACGCATACTCAATCTTTTACCATCTTCCATCATAGATGAAATGTGCACAATTGTTCCCCCAAAACCTAATGTAGGGCCTGATCAGATAGTGTGGAGACCAGCAGCAACCAGATCTTACACAGCAGCCTCCACATATAACTGGATAGTGTTGCCAAATTGGGAGCCTGCAAATAGAGTTTGGAATCTCATATGGCGAATCAAAGTTCCCGAAAGATTCAAAAAATTTCTGTGGAAACTCTTACGGGGTATGCTGTGGACAAATTCAGAACGATTTAGACGTCATATAGCAGATAGTCCACAATGTCACATATGTGAATGGCCAGAAACTGCGCTTCATATCATGAGAGATTGTTATAAAAGTCGATTGGTTTGGTGTGCGATAGGCTTCAAGTTCTCAACACATTTTTGGGAAGAGGTAAGCATCTCACGTTGGATTAAGTATAATTTAACAACCAATATATTGCAGGTGGGAGCTGAATGGAGTATTTGGTTCGCTGTTACATGCTGGATGTTATGGACTAGTCAGAATGCTGAGATATTCAACGAAACAAACATTTCTATAGCGAGTATGGTGGCACGCATCAAAGTTCTAGTTTTGGAAACTGACAGGGCTTTCAAGATTACACAACGAAGAGGCAGATTCTTCAATATATCTGGGGGGCAAAGCCATACACGAGATTCATTTCCAGAGAATGTTTTTTTACTTAAAAACAGATGGTGCATCCTGTTTACACAGTGACTCTGCGTGATGTGGAGGAATACTGGTTGATCCTCAATGTCAAGTAATGTGCGAGTTTGCAAAGAAGCTCGGTGCATGTGATGCACTAACAGCGGAACTGTGGGGTATTTTTCACGGTGTAGATTTGATGATAAAACAGGATATCCGTCGAGCCATTTGCCTCACAGACTCTATAGATGTGCTTGAACTTCTTGGACAATATCAAGAAATCCAGCAAGGACCACAGTTGATTCGGGAAATCAATTATCTCCGGAAGCAATTTCAGATTCTTGATTTCCAGTATGTACCAAGACATGACAATGTGGTTGCTGATGCTTTAGCGAAGCATAGTCTCGATTTCTCAGACTGGGAATTGAATCTATACCATGGTTATTCTAGTCATGAGAGTTCTGAAGCAGTGAGTCGAACACACCGAGATCAAGCACATTCCAAACTCGTGACAAGCTACTACTATGAACTGCCATGAATATGAGATCAGAGATTGTAGTTTAGTAGTAGTCTTAAAAGCTTTTTGGTTTTGAAATATATGGTACTGTGCCTTTCTTATATATATAAAAAAAAGTTTATAAAATTTTATAACTATCAAAATTATGTCATCTAGAAGGAGGATTTACAAAATTTATAAAACTAAAACCTAACCACAAATGTTGTAAATTTTTAATTTTCTAAAACTAGCACTACTTTATAAATAAATCACAGGGTTGAAATTATTCTAAAATCATATGAATAAATAGTCCATATTTTGGACTAGACCCACTATTATGGGCCGGGTTGAAGTGGCTCTGTCAGAAATACATGATCCATGCTTGGCTAAAAAAAAGAAATACATGATCCATTTGCTCAGTACAAGGTACAACATCTCATCTTTCTCACAAGAAGATTCCAAACATATCAATCAAAATTGTTAGGCTTTTGTTTAATTGATTAAAATAAGAGTCATGCTTGGCGTACCAAAAAGTAATGTACCGAAGTTTTTTAGGGTAATTTTAAGTCACCTAAATTCTTGTTAAGGACTCTTAACAACTTGTAATAAAATAACATGCATAGTGGAAAGAAGATTGCATTTTAAATCTCAAAATCAAAATATATCACAATTTGTGTTACAACACTATGCTTAGCTCAGGATTCTAAGAAATCTAATATTTAAAAGATACGACTTTTTGGGAACTCTTGTAATAACAAGTAATACAACATGGGTAGTGAAAAGGGATTTGGGGAGTATACAATGCTAAAAGAATTGTATAGTATGTAGTGCCCTCGTGGCATTGCAGGATTGGTCGGTCAGCGGGCCCGTGCAAAAGTGTTGAACACCGGCCCACCTGCCACACCAATCCCAGAGTGTTACATAGGCACTGCACACTATACAATTCTTTTTTACACTGTACGCCCCCTAACCCTAGTGAAAAGAAGGTTGCAATTTAAGCTTCAAACCAATTTAGGAATGTTCACTAAAAAACCGACCTCAGTTTTGATTTATAGAGGGATTTTGGTATGCATGAAATTTATGTGCACAATGGTGCATAATATTGAAATTTCGTCTACGATCATCAAAATTAGTCATACCGTTTGAAGCTTATGCATAAGAGACTAAAAGACTCATATTTTGTGGCAATTTCGGCGACGAGAATGTCCAAACCATAATAAATGACTAGTTAACTCAAATAACAAAGGTGCAATGAAATTATCGACAATAAAATAGTTGAAATTGTATTAAAAAATAAGACTTTTAATCTCTTGTATATAAAATTTTCAATAGTATGATCAATATTGGTGATCGTAGTTAGAATTGCAATGTAAAAAACTTTTGCACAACAGAATTCATCTTGATTTATAAATTAAAATGTAATCTTACTGACACAACTAAAAAAATTTGACATAACTAATGTTGTTTTACTTGCTATGTTTATTATAAGTAGATGTTGTTTTACTTGTTGTTAGATTAACCATAATTCCTGAAAAAATGCGTGTGGGGGGCCACATGAGTTGTTTTTCACAGGTGAATTTAACTTCAAATGGCATATAAATTACGGATTGGTCCCCCAGAGGTTCAGGATTTAACGAAAAGCCCCTCTTCTCCTCTGTTTTCGTGCTGTTTGCGGGACTCCATGCGCAGACAGATTCCCTCCCGTTTTCCATTTACACCAAAACCGAATGTGCCCCTTCTACCGCAACGACGTCGCATGGGATCAATTCACCGCACAAGCTCCATGAATCAGTGCGTGCGTGCGTGAGTTTTCTCTGTACTGGTTTGGTGTCAGCACACCCATAGCGCAAGCTGCCGTTGCACTCTATACGCCTGTAACGACGTCGTATTTCACATTCCTCTAGAGACCCTGTCCACGATGTTTCCATCCATGCCTGGAAATAGAAGTAAGGAGTTGTTCCGCCAACTTTTTTTTCTCCAGTTGTGAGCGTTGTGCTGTAAGAGCGGTAAGTCCTCGGCAACCTTTTGCATTTTTCTGAATGGTGAATTTTGGGATGTGTTTGGTTATTGGGGTACTGATGTGTTATAGGGTGTCAGTTCCAGTTGTTTGAGTTTAGGGTCCTAGGGTTTTGAGTAATTGGTTTCGTAATGGATTTGGAATCGGATGAGCAGATGATGGAATTTTCAGGTCATCGTAAACACCTTAAACCCTCTTCCAGTTTTTCGGGCGTGGTTTCTAAATTTGCGAAAGTGTGCAAGTTTAGATCCATTGGCGTCTTCAATTCATCTGAGGAATCACGGAATTGCCATGGGATTTCAGTTGAGTGGGAAAATGGCAGTGTTACAAAGAATCACTCTGAGATGTTAAGTAATAAAAATTTATGTTCGCATATGAAGATGTTGAAATTGTTTGACACACTTTCGGCTCTCAAGTTAGCATACATTAAGCTCCAAAATGCTCACATCCCTTATAATCTTGAGAAACTTAAACTTGCGGATGTAGAGGTGGTATCCTTACTCCAATTTCTTTGCAAGATCAAGAAGGATTACAATGAGAAGGTAACGAAAGAAGCTGATGCTGTTTCTGCGTGCTCTGATCTCGTGCTTGCGGAAGTTGAGGTTAAAGAGAGGACTCTAGAGAAGTTGAAGTCCAAAGCCAAAAATCAGGACAAACAAGTGGCTAAGTTACGAAAAGAGCTTCATGAGTTGGAAATAAGGAACAAAAAGTTGGCTGAAGAGATGAGGAAGCAACGAGAGGTGGATATTTTCATAAGTTTCAACGACCATTCATTTGAGAATGCTGTCAGTGATGCTAGAAAGGCTATTCACGATTTTGCCAAGCCATTCATTACGTTAATGAAACTTTCGGAATGGGATCTTGACCAAGCTGCTGATGCGATACAAGAATCGGTTTTATACGCGCGGAGGTCTCACAAAAAGTTTACATTTGAAGCTTATATAGCCCGACGAATGTTCCATGAGTTTTCATTGGAGTCGGGTCTTCTGGGAAACGTCATGAAGTTCAATGACCCTGTTGTTGCTCTGATGGAAGACCCACACTCGAGTTTTGCCAAGTTTTGCAGAAACAAGTACCTTTTACTTGTTCATCCCCAGATGGAGAACTCATTTTTTGGCAATTTGGACCACAGGAAATTCGTGATCAACGGGCTACATCCAAGTACTCCATTTTACTCTTCATATCTTAGAATGGCTAGATGTGTGTGGTTTTTGCTTGGGTTCGCTGCTTTCATTTCACCCAGAGCTGAAATGTTTGGTGTTAAGCACGGAAACCGATTCTCACAAGATTATATGGAGGTTATAGATGAGCTAAAGGAATGCAAGGCTCTGTGGGATGAGGATCATGAACAATGCAAAGTAGAGTTCATGATCATGCCAGGTTTTCGAGTTGGGGAGACGTTGATCAAATCTCAAGTATACGTCTCCAAACTAGTATCCTCAAATGGCACAACAGCTGAAGATGGTCCTTAGGCAGCATAGAGACAATATGCATTATCATTTATCACCCCGGACCCTCAAAACTATTTGATTTTGGATGCAATGAAATATGATCTGTAATTTAGTTATCTTCTCCAACGTGTATACGAATTGCAAGACTCGAGAAGTTTATTCTGTCAATGAGAGGCAGTGTTTGCAACAGCGTGTTGCAAGCTCACTGTGGCTTAAAATGAGTACAAGGTCTCTTTTTGTTGTTTATTTTTGCTTCTCTAATGTTAAGCTGTAAGCTTTAGCTTTGCTCTCCATACAACAAAGGTGTAGCTTTGCTCTCAATCATGAAGAGAAAGGATGTAATTTCAGTGATTTTATGAAGGAATTAATTACTTCATTGGAGATGCAAACCATGTATCTGACAATGATTGCATGAAGGCAAAAATTTTCTGGTTCAGAATGGTTGGGACAAATTAATGAGATAGGTCAGGATGGCTAATCTTGTCCATTTAATATAATCCAACGGCCAGTAGTATTTTACATCTAACCGTCAGAATTTAATCCGACGACCAGAATGATCATCCTGAACCTATCTCATTAATCTCGTCTGAACCTGGATCAGAAAAAAATTCTGTATGAAGGAATCACTTAATTCATCTTCTTCCTAGAAATCCAGTTTAATTCTTATTACCCTAAAATCTGCATCAAAAAAGCAGAACCCATTTTGGATGAATTTTTTGCATATGTCCAATGACATGGTATCGAATGGTACCAAATTGCGAAATCGCGGTCCGCGTGGTCCGAAACCACGCCAGACCGCGCGGGGACCGGACCAAACTGAAATTGCAACTCTACTTCCCTCAATGGCTCAATTCTCTCTTTTCTTCAACCCACAACTACTCGCATTCGGAACATGCAGCCATGCTGCTTGGGAAGCAAGTAAACAGGGCCCACGAGCTCCAAGAAATCTAATGATGGATTTCTCCCTCCCAGATGTGAGCAATACTCTGTATTTCAGTAGATTTGAACATATAACATAATCATTCATCTGATTCACAAATGAATCTCCTATTATACTTGTCCAAAGAATCGATTTCCTAGATTAATCAAGATATTGATAGTAGCCTGTGTAGTTATGGACATTCTCTGCAACTGAGAGAGCTCAGTTTTCCTCTCTGGTTGGGGAGCAATCAGGTGGGGACAGGTTGTCGATCCAATCTGCATAAATTCGATTGAGTTTCTTCTTTAACTTCCATTTCAATGCTTTCTGTTCTTCATCTCCATCTGGAGGAGCACAGGCCACCGGATTAGCAGCTGAGTTGAAAGTAGAGACTGGAGTTGATTTTCTGGGGATAGAGAAACCGTTCGTTGCCTGTTCGGCCTCGCAGACAGCAGCTGAGAACCTTAGCTCTGTTGAATAAGAAGCGATAATAAGACGAATAAGATACCAAGTTCAGGAAAAGGTAAACAGGAGATTACTACAAGATGATGTGATTGCCTAAGGAGTTCACTACAAGATAATGGAGTGCTGCCTAAGGTGTGAATGAAACCATATCATTTGACAGACAAGAACAACGCAAAAGATGAAGGTTCATAGTGTCAAAAACTCATCCCAAGTGTCACCGGACATGGACCGAGAATATATATACCCGGCGTTGCCATTCCTACACGGCAACTAAAAGGAACAAATCTAAAAGAGCAAGCAGATCATTGCATTTAGGCATGAGAACGATCGTTTGGACAAGCACAAGCTAGATCAATATATTTCATGAGTTCAGACATATACCTGACTGTCCATGAGCATAACTACAACTGTCTCCATATGGGCACATGCCAATCTCCCATTTGAGGCAGAGCTTCGTTTTCCAGAAAACTGTTGGATCAAAATCACAGCTGCCACCCCTAGCATCCCCCGTAACTCCAATGCTGATAGCGGAACTCTCTCGCGTCCCCAGTATTTCAGGCTTCTTTAGTTGAGAAGACCTTTCATGAATGAAATTGCATTTATCCCCATAAGGACATTCTTCCCCATTGTAATACTTCTTACAAATCTTCATCCTGTGAAGCATTCTTTGATCATCTCCCAAGCCCCCAGTTCCTGCTCCCCTATCCTTTTCCCTAACAAGGTCTTGCCAGTTCGGAGGTGGATGCCGTAAATCTCCACTGCCATGAGCAAAGTTGCAGTGATCTCCATTCCTACAATTACCATCTCTAAATTGCGCACAGAGTCTAGTCTTGTAGAATATGTGGCTGGTTCCCTTGCCCACGGCCCCATTTGGGGGTGGGTTCGTTCTTGGATTCATTGGTTGGAAGGACGGAAAATTAGTCCCCTGCTCCAAAGAACGTTGTCTCTTAAATTGTTGTTGCTGATCGTGTTGTGTGAAGCCGTTTGGTGGCTGCTCATCTACCACCACGTACTGCGGCCAGAAACCACCGGCATCACCTCCGGAAAACGGCGGTGATGGGAATGACTGTGGCGGCAGCGTTGTCTGAGGATCAGGATAACTCATTCTTGATATCAAATTTGCTTGTTCTCTGCAACATCTGGAGAAAAAAGTGGCTTGTAATACACCCAAAAATGGATCTTTCACACAGCTATCGGCACTTGAATTCCAAAAACAAAGCAAAATCCGTTAAATACAAAGAATCCAATCATCTCAATGGCTCAGGACAAACAAGAAACAGGATTTCGAATGATACCCTTTATACAACAATCAAACAACAAACATTCATTACGTGCATATCTGCCCCGGTGTTTTCAATCAAACATCAAACTCACCCACAAAACATCCAGAACCAAAAATTTTAGGATTAGGTTGAGACGCAAATCAAGAAGTACAAACCTGTGATAATCCGTTGACAAATTAAAATTCGTAAATTAATCTCGTCAAAGATTAAAACTTGTTAATGAATCAAATACAAGAGTTGCGCCGTCTCAAACCCTAAATCAAGGAAAATGCTATTGGAATTCTAAAACCTCCCTGCATTCTGGAAGGCTAAAACCCCCATATGGAATTGTCGCAATTCCAATTAACGTTTAATGACAAGCTACTTATAATTAGTGGAATAGGTCTGTCAGATGCCCCACTAATTACAATTAACAGTCCCGATTATTTTTAGTAATTCCAAAAATGAGTCACTAATAAATCATTTGTGATTTGTCGGGGATTCGAGTTTTCTTATGCGGCGATCGATGCTTATATACGCGCGGCCGCCTGTTCATAAATCTGCGCTGCCGCGACTATCTTCATTCGGATGATTCAAGCTCTGAAATTGGGGTTCCGTTACTCAAGTCTCCAGCGGTACACATTAGTTTAGTTGTGGGAAAATTGTCCATAATTTTTCGAGGGGAAAAGTTTCATTTATGTGAAGCTTGTATTTTTTTGCAGCGTTTCTCCGGCAAATTGTAGCAGCGTCGATTTTGGCAGACCTCTGGTTGTGAACATGGAAGCGGTGTGTAAGAGACTACGTTCTCGTTCAACAGCGTTGGCTGGGAAGAATGTGGAAAAGGCAAGTAGTTTCGATATGGGGGAATCTCAGAAGAATGCTTCAAAGGTCGGTTCTTTTTGCTCGTTATTATTGCCTAACGTCTAATCTGGGAGGCATATTTGCTGACATGCTGTAATTTTGATCTTTTTTTATTTCACTGTATGTATATAGGCTAGTAGGAAAAATTGCAGTCTTATAGATGAGTCTGAGGGGGAGAAGGAGAAGTCAGCTGCTGTTAAAACCAATTCAAAAAGAAAGGTTAAAGGGTTATCTGACAGTGACTATGTAGTCAGGGATAATGGCTCTGGCATTTCTGGTTCTAAACGAACAAAGCCACAAGCAAACCGAACATCTGAAGATTCTGTTCGCATTAATCCTTTACAGGCCACCGCTCAGGCGGAGCTGACCATTGAGTCTGCAGAAATCAAAGGTGATCTTGTTTCTCTTGCAACAATTTTCTCATCAGTTGGATGATCCCCGGTATTTTTCCAAGACACATGAATGCATATTTAATGATAATATCAGGTGAAAAATCAGTTGAAACCCGAAGTAAAATCTCTTCAAGGGTTGCTACTTCCGGTATTAAAACTCATGTCAATGTCGAGCATTCTGTTGATGAGCCTTGGACGGTTCTTACTCACAAGAAGCCTCAGGATGGGTGGACTGCATATAATCCCAAAACAATGAGGCCTCAACTGAGTACTGATACCCCACATATGAAATTAATCTCTTGGAATGTCAATGGTTTAAGGGCCG
>JAOYMZ010000019.1:265498-281533 GCA_025802335.1 Pinguicula primuliflora | reverse complement strand
GTTTTGTTAAATGGATAAAGCCCGGACCGCCCATTTTCGACACCCAACCCGCCCGTTTTCCGAAATGGGTTAAACGGTCTGGGCTAAACGGTCTGGTTCGGGCGGAAAGCCCGTTTAGCCCGGACCGTTTGCCACTCTCTAGCTAGAGTTATCGGCAATTGTAAAATTTTGTATACAAATATTTTGGTCACCTTTACTTGATCATGAGTAATATTTGCTTCTTCTTCTTCTTTACCGCAATTTAATGTGCATATATTATTGATTTGATGAAATAATTATAGTTGAGCGAAATATAATTCATTCGACTTTTCTATAAAAATCAAAGTACTATTCCAAGTTTTGCATCAAAGTCAATTATATGAATCTTTAACTACTTTCGCATGTTTATTACTTGAACTTAAACCTATTTAAGATTGAGTTATTGTGTTCAACTGGATTTATGGCTGTTAATCGTGTAGTATTTTTCTCATTTTACGGAAATCAATTTGGCTAAACACTTATTTGACAATTATGACTAAGTGGAAGGTTGCCATTTTTGTTTTCTAAGGATGGTATGATTCAAAACATCTGTATTGGTTTTAACAAGCAAGCTTTGTGTGCGAGGAATGGAATAATTAGAGTTGTTTAATGAATCTATCTCACACAAATAGATCATGTTGGTTGGGAAATGATATAAGCCACCCCCACCTAGAGTACCTCATGACACCCCCTCACATCAATGATAGTGGGTCCCACATGAGCACACACACCAACATGTGTGTGTGCTCACCCATTGATGTAAGGAGGTGTCATAGGGGTATTCTATGAGAGGTGCTTTATATCGTTTTTCATGTCGATGTGCGTGGACCCCCCAAAATACTACATGAATTCGTGTGAGTGATTACTTTCATGTTGCCTATCACAACTCCAAAAAACATTAATAATATTTTTGTCCATGTTCTTTTTCTTAAACTAAAATTACAAAATTCAAATTAGGAAGTTAACCATTTGCATATGGGAATAGCCAACCTAATCTAGGGGGCAAGTCTTAATACCGACCAATTTACAAAGTCATGTTCGTGCACTTTTTTTGAGAAAACTAAATAAATCGATTGAACACAATTCCAAATCCGTATTAATTATACTTATCAAAAAAAATCCGTATTAATTACCCTAATAATCTTCCTTTTTATTTTAATTGAAACCCCTAATATGTTGCCTACATGGTAAGATCAATGTTCTAGAAGTCGCAAAACGAATCCGGGATGGCCAGAGGTTGCCCAATCGCAAGGCACATGCACTTTTATTTTATTTTTTAAAATTTTGATGACTAGAATCCTAATCGTTTTCTGTTTGTTATCATACGATGACTATATAACTGACGTTGGATTTATTTTCGCCGATAAATCAAACAATGAACACTAAAGAATTGAGTACTTGTTGAGCATGGAGCATAATACGCATCCACCATCTAGAAAGTAAATACCAAACGAAATTACACATTCTGGTTTGTCGAAATTAAAATTTAGCATAAATTTTAGAGTCACGATTTTTTTAGGTAGGTAAACGGGAGAAATACTCTCGCTCTTCCATAGTATCAGAGTTTTTACATTCCCGACTAATCAGATGGCTTGTACACAACACAAAGGTTCTAATGTATTAGGCCTGGCGCCAATTGCTTTTCCTAGGACTTGAACTCGAAAACTCTTAATCATGAATTCACTTAATTGTCAACGGGCTAAGGTCCTATTTGCAAGTTCTTTTCAAAAACAGTTTTTGGCTTTTCAATCGCAGAAGTTCCTCTTACACTGTTTGCGATTTTGGTTTTTGACGGTGGAAAAACTCCCAAAACCCAAAAGCTACATTTGTTGATTTTAGTGTCACGTCTTAACTGATACTTAGAAATCGATTAGACCGTGGATAAATGAGAATGACGTACCATTTTTGATTCAAACATGAGTTTTGGGAAAAATAAAATTCTGTTTTCCCATTTCTCGTTCCATGAGAGAGAAATTCCCCATCCCTCACAAGGCTAATTGAGTAAATGCACTTTAGATATGCCAAATCTAAATCCAAATCACTCTTTAACAACCCACCCCACCTCCACCTCCACCCACCCCTTCGTCCCAATTTCCATGTAGAGAAGGGGCCTTTGAGGGAGGGGGGTTTGCCACTGGGCTGTGATTGTGTATATAAGAGGAGGGTTTTGTTTTTCATATGAGAGAAAACATTTGCTCTTCCCCCATCATCTCTGGTTGTGTAACTGGAAGAAAAAACCAAGAGCAATTTCCTGTTCCAAATTTCTCTCTGTTTTCGGCCTTCTGCACCCCTTGTTGGGGGTCCGTCCGTTCCTTTTCCTGTTTTGCCTTGTTGCTGAGTAATTGTGTGCGTATTGAGGGCGGAAGAAATGGGATCTGAGAAAGCTCTTAGCCTGGAGAACATCAAGAATGAAACTGTTGATCTGGTAAATTCGTCTCTCCCTCCCTCCCTCTATCTCTGTTTCTGTTATTTGGTTTCGATTGTGATGATTCGGAGACCTGTTTGGAGGAGGACGATTTTACTGCCTTTCCTTAAGCTGAATTTGTTGGTTTGGTACGATCGATGGTTCTTCGTTTAGCGATTGATGGTGTTTGGTGGTACTGGTAGAGTAGAAAGCTGTAGACGCCTTGCGCCGCATCCGATTGAAGAGGATGATGGGGGCCGTCGCCCCCATCCCCCAAAAAATCTTCTTGAAGGAACCCCCAGATTCAAATCCCGATATTTCGACCGAGTTTCATGGGTGTGGGTTGAATTCCACGTCTAGAAAATGGTAAAATCCCATCACTCGGTCGAAATATAAATATCAAATTTGGTGGTAAGAGTATAAATATAGAAAATAAAACCGAGATTATCTTGGCCTAATAGTGTGAGTGCGTGTGTGAGTATGTGAGGTCAAGGGTTCGAATCCCGGTATCAATTTCGACTTTCCTTGTAGAAGAAAATAAATAAAAATCCCAGTTTTTTCGCATCAAGATGTGTATTTATGATGCAAAAATACCGAAAATTATGCCGTGCTTAGGTGACACCGCGAAATTAGTGTGTCAGGTGTATAAGTATTCAACACTGCATGAATCTATTGATCGCCCAATTCCACAGTGATACTAAGTACGGCATAGCATTCACTTTGTTCACCTCTTCCTGTTGCCCCCACTCTCTCAAATAATCAAAGGTGAAGATCAACCAGATACCTATAATTTCTTTATTTATATATTTTTTATACTAGAATATTATCTTTTTTAATGAAGGAATAAATTCTTCAGCCCTCGTACACTGAATTTGTTCAAATAGTATGGATTTCATAATTAATCTCTGTATTTTCGGGTAATTAGCGTAATTCATGTTGTACGGCTCTCGTTCAAGCTACCCGGATGGGGATAATTCCGTAATTCTATTTCCCCGTAAAATGAAATAAAATTAAATTGTCTTTACTTGGTTTCATAGCATGAGAGCTGGAAATGTTGACGTTTGACTTTTGGTGGTCAGAATATTTCACCTTTAAGGCTGTAATGATTTAATTCAATATTCGGGATTAAAATATATTTGTTTTTTGCATTTTAAGTTGTAACAAACTTTCAGAATCTGATGCCTGACCGATAAACGGTTAGGATTTGGTTGTGTTGTCGGCGGTGGGTAGTACGGTGCTGTACAATCCCGTAAAGCGGGGTTGCTTTCGGTGCGCAGCAATGGGCGGAGGAGGGAATCTTTGAGGGGGCCCGCTATAAGTCAACTTTTTAACCCACTTGTTACCACACACGTGTCCGGCTGCGTCCTCCCTTGTGAATTTACAGTTAAAGACGGCTGCATTTATCTTAGTCATAGGACATTTTGTGGCAAGACGTCATATGGGAGAAATTTTATATAAATTAATTTGTAATAAATACAAAAAAATTAATAATAATTATAAAATAATTAGTCAAAATATAAAATAATTTTAGCCCTTAGATTTATAGTATTTAGCCCTATAATTTATATTTAACCCTTGAGTTTATAACATTTAAATATGGTATTTTAAAAAATATCATTTACCACTTGGGTTTATAACGGTTTATATTCTCCACTTGGATTTATAGGCTTTAAAACCTTTGTCTTGCGTTGTCTTGCTCCAGATTTGTCCTGTGGTATAGAATTCCTCCACTCCTCGGTCATAGTTTACTTATGAAAATTAATTAAAAGGTGACGTGAGAAGAAAATTTACTATAAAAAAATTATTGATGAAAATAAGAAATAAGATTCTGTACACTTGCATGGCACTTAATGATGTCCAAATTGGTTGAAAAATGTTTTTATGTGGTTATGACAACTTTGGCTCAAAATTTTCGAAACTCTAATAAAGTTGTATTGTAATTTTCGAAACTCTAATATACATATAACATGTCACAATAAATAAATATAAAAAATGTAAATGAACTAATATGAAGTAAACAATAATTTTAAATTAAGTATAAATGTAATAAATTGAATTTTAAATGAAATCATTATTACTGTTTAGTGTTTACTTCCCTTTGTGATCCTTGTCTTAATGTTTCTCTTGTTTTGGATAACAGGAAAAGATTCCTATTGAGGAAGTGTTTGAGCAGCTAAAATGTACTCCGGAGGGTCTGTCTACTGCAGAAGGAGAGAACAGGCTCCAGATTTTTGGACCAAACAAATTGGAAGAGAAGAAGGTTACAATCTATTAACTTTTGTTATTTAATCTTAACAGCATTTGGTGTGTTAACAACTCATTGATAACCATGTATTTTACCGTTGATGCAGGAGAGCAAGATTCTCAAGTTTCTCGGGTTTATGTGGAACCCTCTGTCATGGGTCATGGAAGCTGCTGCTATTATGGCCATTGCTCTGGCGAATGGAGGAGGAAAGCCACCGGATTGGCAAGATTTTGTCGGTATTGTGTGCTTGTTGGTCATCAATTCGACCATCAGTTTCATTGAAGAAAACAATGCAGGTAATGCTGCAGCTGCACTCATGGCCGGTCTGGCTCCTAAAACAAAGGTATAGTACCTCAGAATGAAAGAAGATTGCTTTAATGGATATCTCTTTAATCTCTATTTACTGCATGTGCACAGAATGGTGTACATATTTTTTTGTTTCTTATCTTGAATTGAAGAAGTTGCAGGACTTATTCTCACATTCTACATATGAAGTTCCATCCCTTTTCTGCTTCTAAAAATGTTTGAATGACGTAGCTTTTCTTGTCGTAATCGTAATGCTGGTTACTTGTCAATGTGTTAGATGGAGTTGTAAGATATCTATTGATTCCTGAATCAACATGCTAAATTTAGATGCTTATGTTGAAATTTTCTTGCTAATAGGTACTCCGGGATGGTCAATGGAGTGAGCAGGAAGCAGCCATCTTAGTCCCTGGAGATATCATAAGCATCAAGCTTGGCGACATCATCCCTGCTGATGCTCGACTCCTCGAAGGCGATCCTTTAAAGGTGGATCAATCTGCCCTGACCGGAGAATCACTCCCGGTGACCAGACATCCCGGACAGGAAGTCTTCTCAGGCTCAACTTGCAAGCAAGGAGAAATTGAGGCAATTGTTATTGCCACCGGAGTTCATACTTTCTTCGGAAAGGCAGCACATCTTGTGGACAGCACAAACCAAGTGGGACACTTCCAGAAAGTGCTAACTGCTATTGGAAACTTCTGCATATGTTCGATTGCCATCGGTATGCTGGCCGAAATTATAGTGATGTACCCTATTCAGCACAGGCCATACAGGAAGGGTATAGATAATCTCCTTGTTCTCTTAATCGGAGGTATCCCCATTGCCATGCCCACAGTGTTGTCCGTCACCATGGCCATTGGTTCCCACAAGCTTTCTCAACAAGGAGCCATTACCAAAAGAATGACAGCCATTGAAGAGATGGCTGGCATGGATGTCTTGTGTAGTGACAAAACCGGAACCTTGACTCTCAACAAGCTGACGGTTGACAAATCATTGATTGAGGTGTTTGCAAAGGGGGTTGATGCTGATTACGTGCTTCTTACAGCCGCCAGGGCCTCGAGAACTGAGAACCAAGATGCCATTGATGCTGCCATTGTTGGCACTCTTGCTGATCCTAAGGAGGTTTGCTCCTTTTGCATACGTCGTTTCTGATTTTGTTTTATGTGTAAAGATGGTGTTTTTATGCTTTTGTTGGAATGTTCAGGCGAGAGCTGGTATAAGGGAGGTACATTTCTTCCCATTTAACCCCGTGGACAAGCGCACTGCTCTGACTTATATCGATGCGGATGGAAACTGGCATCGGGCTAGCAAAGGTGCTCCTGAGCAGGTATTTCTTGTGATTTCTTTTCATATTTCCTTCTTTTTTTTTCTCACATATGGATGGTATGTTTAACTTTGATCTTGTTATTGGAATCAGATCTTGACCCTGTGTAATTGTAAAGAGGACATGAAGAAAAAAGTTCATTCTGTCATTGATAAATTTGCTGAGCGTGGGCTGAGATCGTTGGGGGTTGCTAGACAGGTATGAGGCCCAACAAGTTGAATCATGTACTTCAAAGCTTCATCACCTGAGAAGCTGTCTAATGATTCAGAATTTGATATATATTTCAGGAAGTACCAGAGAAATCTAAGGAGTCCGCAGGATCTGCGTGGCAGTTTGTGGGGCTTCTATCACTTTTTGATCCTCCTAGACATGATAGTGCTGAGACAATCCGCAGGGCCCTCAATCTTGGTGTAAATGTCAAGATGATAACTGGTAAGCTGTTCGAGCATGGGGCTGAATATGTTGGTGTTTTGTCATTTTATCTGATCAAATATGCTTGTTTCATGAAAATGTTCTAGGCGATCAACTTGCCATTGCTAAGGAAACTGGCCGTCGTCTTGGAATGGGAGTCAATATGTATCCTTCGGCTTCTTTACTTGGACAACACAAAGATGAGTCCATAGCTGGCCTTCCTGTTGAAGAGTTGATTGAGAAGGCAGATGGTTTTGCTGGGGTCTTTCCAGGTAGGCTATTTCTTTCTTTTCTTCTTACACATGGGTAGCTACAATGAGATTCGATCTCATTGTGCTTTCGTCTTCTTCCCCATCTCAGAGCACAAGTACGAAATCGTGAAGAAGTTACAGGAGAGTAAGCACATTGTGGGTATGACTGGAGATGGTGTCAATGATGCACCAGCCCTGAAGAAAGCCGATATCGGTATTGCTGTTGCTGATGCTACGGATGCTGCAAGAGGTGCCTCCGATATAGTGCTCACAGAGCCTGGTCTCAGTGTTATCATTAGCGCCGTCTTGACCAGCAGAGCCATTTTCCAAAGGATGAAGAACTATACAGTTATATTCTCTCCGCCACTATTTTCTTATGTTTTAAAGTCATCCATTTCTTTTGTGATGCAAGTATGAATGATTCTTATTGTTGTTACGCAGATTTATGCTGTCTCCATCACCATCCGTATTGTGGTTAGTTGATGGTTTCCATTATTGTACATTAGTTTCTATCTTTTCTCATAATGCTGGTGAAGTTAAATCACTTGCAACTCACTGTATCTTTGCAGTTTGGTTTCATGCTTATTGCACTGATATGGAAGTTCGATTTTTCACCATTCATGGTCCTGATCATTGCCATTCTCAATGATGGTAAAGGATCCACACTCTCCTCTTTGTCTTTTTTTCACGGGAACATATGTTGCTCAGGTATCTTATATTCTCATACATTCAGGTACAATCATGACCATTTCAAAGGATCGTGTGAAGCCATCTCCGTTGCCAGATAGCTGGAAGTTGAAAGAAATCTTTGCCACTGGCGTTATTCTTGGAGGGTATCTTGCTCTGATGACTGTCATTTTCTTCTGGTTGGTTCACGGAACAAACTTCTTCCCTGTAAGAAACAGATCATTCTTATTCTTCCCATCTTTTCATTGTCTCGTACACGTTGTTGACGCGATTTCTTTGCCGAAAAAAACAGGAGAGATTTGGGGTTAGAAACATTAGACATGATGATACTCAAGAGATGGCCGTTATTTACTTGCAAGTGAGTATTGTTAGTCAGGCCCTTATCTTCGTGACACGTTCACGCAGCTGGTCCTATGTCGAACGCCCGGGATTGCTGCTAATGGCTGCTTTCTGCGTTGCACAACTTGTAAGATCATCATTTTATTGTACACAAGAAAGTTTCTTAACTCCTCCATCTTTTTTCCAAGGCCTAAAGTGGTGAGCCCTGTGATATTTCCTAGGTTGCAACTTTAATTGCTGTCTATGCAAACTGGGGTTTTGCAAGAATCAAGGGATGCGGATGGGGTTGGGCTGGTGTTGTATGGCTTTACAGCGTGGTCTTCTACATACCACTCGATTTCCTCAAGTTCGCCATAAGATACATCCTAAGCGGAAAGGCATGGCTGAACTTGTATGAAAACAAGGTACAATTCTTCCCTCATCTCTCCTCCTGAATGGTATGTTGCCGAATTTCAATCTGGGCCATTGGATCAAAATTCAATTGATTCGTCCCAGTCGGGGAGGTGAAAAAAATTCTCATCCTTGTCACCATTTCCTTGTAATACTTCGATCAACATTGGTTTCATTTCTTGTTATTTTCTTCGAAACAGACTGCTTTCACAACCAAGAAAGACTATGGCAAAGAGGACAGAGAAGCTCAGTGGGCACTTGCTCAGCGGACTCTACATGGCCTCCAAACCGCAGATACTACGGCCATCCTGAACGACAAGAACAGCTACAGAGAACTGTCTGAAATCGCAGAACAGGCCAAGAGGAGAGCTGAGATTGCAAGGTACAAGTGTGAACTTCATATTCCACCTCAATCCCACAATCCCTTTTTTTCTGTTGTTGATCCTCATAAAACCATATGTTGTCACACGATGCAGGCTTCGTGAGCTGCATACCCTTAAGGGCCATGTCGAATCAGTCGTGAAGCTTAAAGGGCTCGACATCGAGACTATCCAGCAAAACTACACCGTTTGAGTGAATGAAGAAGTTGCTGTAAAACCAGAAGCATGAGTTAGTTAAATAGAGAAGAAGGATAAAAGAAAACTGCCTTTCAAAATGAATGTGGCAGAAAAAGAGCCATGATTATTGATCTTTGTCTATCATATGTTCCAAATACATCTCTAATTGCTCTTGGAAGAGGGCACTCTTTGATCTTTGGCTCTTTTGTAACTTTTAAGCAAGAAGGCATTTCCTAAACTTGCAAGTTTCCTCATTTTGCTAATGCTCTCAGCGCTGTGCCTTGATTTGCTATTTGTCACTTTTACATCTAATTGCCTGTCAATGTATCAATGCAGCTTAGGTTTAAGTTCTATCAAAAAAAACTTATATTTGCGACTTGATAAGTAAATCTTTTGTAGTGTGGGTTTGCAAATGTTTCTACTTTTGCAAAACACTTTTCAATGGAGAAAATTAAAAAAAAAAGTGATTTGTAAAAAAATGTTGTATGTTTGCAAAAATTGTGATGTTACAGAAAAATGTTTAATAGTAGTTTTGCAAATATTTTTAATTAAAAATAATTTTTCTCATATTTATATAAGGAAAGTTCAATTTTACCCTTACAGAAACTCAGACGATACGGCATTAGAGAAGATTGAAGAAATGATAAGGGTAATATGGTATTACGTATATATTTCGTTTATTTTTAAAAATATTATCGTCTGCTTTCCGCCGTAGAAGCATTTCCTCCTCTCCTTTTGGATTTTAAGCCAAAATAGTTTTTGCACATCTAAAAGAGAAGAAGAAGCAAATATTGCTTGCCCTAACTTCAGCAAAATTATGTACACTTATCATTAATTTTTTTCACCATTTGATTAGATTGTATGATTCTGTGGATCAAACTACATGTCAATCAAATGATGCCTACATATTTTAATATATTTTTGTGTCAAATTTTATTGTGGAATAATATTCCTCACTTAAAGACAGAATTTAGTATTTATGTGAAAAGACAAATTAATTATCTGAATATATTATTTTGGTTGTTAAACAAAGAAAGAATTATTAACATAAAATTTGGATTTCAATCTCACAATTTGAGATTCAGATTCGAATCCCACTGGGAGCAACAATTCGTTTGGACTATGACCTCGGGCTACGATCTTCAGATCGCTCGGTTCACTGGTGGGGGTCACCGCGTGAGAACCTTATTAGAATTAGTCAGACCCAAAAGGCTTAAATACCCAATAGCATAAAAAAACATAAAATTTAGATTAATTTCACGAGAATGCTACGTATACATAGTCTTATTTTACTTAATTATGTACAATGACGAAACGGTGTCGTTTATTTTACTTAGTCTTATTCTGCAATTTGTGAATTCCGAGAGAGTTCATCATTTCCATCGAGAAGCTTCTTCTTTCTTTTGTTGTTTTCGTCTCCACTGTATAAATGGCACAAGCAAATTCTGCAACAATTCACATTGAAAACCTTCACATCTTGCAAGCATCCATCTCGAAATGGACATCAGATTCCTCGGATTAGATTCGCCGCTTTTCCACCATGCCCTCTACAACCTAATCGATGCCGATGACTCGAAAGCAACAAATCCGGCAGCCAACCCACCCGGGCGTATGCTCGTGACGCAAATGCCATGGCAGCAACACCTGCTGACGTCAAAGAGTGCCCGAATTCCTATATCTTCGCGATCGATATGCCAGGGCTGAAATCTAGAGACATCAAGGTCTAGATCGAGGATGACAACGTTTTGCTCATCAGTGGAGAACAGAAGAAGGAGGATGAGAAGGAAGGAGCCAAGTACATTGGAATTGAGCGGAGGATGGGGAAATTTCTCAGAAAATTCACACTGTTTTCGGAGAATAAAGAAATTTCTACATTCCCGTTTATAAGGCAATCAAACTAAAAGAAACGACCCCGTTTCATCATTCTACATAATTAAATAAAATAAAACTATATATGCGTAGCATTCCCGTTGATTTCATAGAATCCACCTGCAGGAGATTAGCATACAGGGCCTGAATTGATTTCATAAAATCTGTAAGCTCAGATGACGTGAATTGTCCTGAAATGGGTTGAAAACCCAATATTATACATAATTATAGAAAAAGCCCAATAAAAATTTTGCTTATAAAAAAAGAATTATTAAACTTATCTTCTTTTTTTTTTGTATAAGTATTATTAAACTTATCTAAAAAAGAATTATTTGTTTGTATTTGGATTTATGGAATGACAAAAAAGGAAAAAAAAAAAATCGAGCTGCAGTTTCTGTTACAGACTACACGAACAGTCAATAAAGGGTTAACCGCAACCAACTTTTCCACCTCCACCCAAATAAGCTGAAGATCGATTTCAATTCTGTAAAAATCTCAGTTTCTTCATCGGGTATCATCACACTGAACTGTTTTTTCGGGTATCAATTGCCTCTGAGGATGTCTTCGGCGGTGCACGAGAAGGATCCGGTGGAGTTCTGCAAGGGAATCAACGGTCTGGACAAGGTCATTCTCCGTACAGTTCGCGGAAGCTCTGCCGAGGTATTTTTGGAATTGGAGGTTTTTTCATGTGATCTATGTATTTTTGGGTTATGCCAATTATGTTTTCTGAACGCTTGGAATTTTCTGGGCTCGGCTCGAACAGAGTGAAGGGTAAAAATGTTCTGTTTTTTATTATTCAATGTAGTTGGTTTCGGTTTGAATCTTCACGATCCGATCTCTGCGTAGACTTATATTTATGTATGTGAGTGCTAGTAGAACTTGTTGATCACTGTTTGTGCGGGTTAATTACTGTTCAGAAGTTGGAGTTGAGATCTGATAGCATATTGGTGAACGATCCCTAATACCTGAAATGTGTATTAGTGCTTATACTTTTGGAACTTTACATAATTTCTGTCCAGGTTTACCAGATATGAAGTGAGAAGACAATTTTTTGGCATTTCAATGCTTCTTGTTTATATACAAAATTGGTATTTTTGTGTGTGGGGTAGAGTGGGGGTAGGGGGTAAGAAAGATTAGTTTGCATCATGGCACTAGATGTGCCGAAAATTGTACAATTTGTTCGTATAAATAAAGCTACTACTCTAAGTCTAACCTCTTTATGAATTTTTTTGCAGTCCGACTATTTATTTGACATCTTTTTATGATATACGGGTAGTCTTGTTAGGCATCTATTCCATCAAAACCGTTACTATGACTCTACTGCATATAAATATCTAGTTAACATTTTCAC
Organism: Pinguicula primuliflora; assembly: GCA_025802335.1. NCBI lineage: Eukaryota > Viridiplantae > Streptophyta > Magnoliopsida > Lamiales > Lentibulariaceae > Pinguicula > Pinguicula primuliflora. The sequence continues at coordinate 269,384 of JAOYMZ010000019.1, read as the reverse complement.
TAATTTATCCATCCAAAAAGGGATAAATGTTTTTTTTCTTTCATAATTGTACATGTAAAGTGGAATGCCCATTGAATCTCTTAATTGCACTTTAAATGTAAAAGAAAATTGCATGGAAAATTAGCTTGATGTACTGCATACTTTTCGTTTACATTGCCTGTAATAGTATCTTCGAGATCGAACCGTTCTCCTACTTGATGTGATGCACATCTGTGGCTATATCTTGTGTAAATAATTCTCACATGCAGTGTTCTAAGTGATTTTTTTTAATAATTATTATAAAAAAACAAATAAATAAAGTTAATAGCATCGGCTGTGGGGCCGCCATGCTGCCGGCGGCGCTGAGTGGCAGGGCCACACCCCTAATCATGACACTGCCCCAGCACCTACCGATTATGCGGTGCCTAGGCGGCCGCTATGGCTGAAATGTAAAACAGTACCCAGATGGTGGCAGTTCCCTGCCTTTATGTCTCCTTAGTCCTTACTATGATCCTTCTACAATTTTTTAACTTTGTTGTAGTTTGTAGGTTCTTCTTTATGGTGGTCAAGTAATATCATGGAAGAATGAGCATGGAGAGGAGTTGCTTTTTGTCAGTAGCAAGGTACTTCTTTTTGTATTTTTTTTTTCCTTTTTTGGTCTTTCAATCACTATTTACAGGTCGGTCCTTTGGCTAGCATACTAGTGTAAGCTGATACCCGGGCTTAGCTGTTCTTTCCTAGCCAAATCATAATGTGATACAAATTCTATGGTCTTGTAAATTATGTACTTTTGTGTTGTAGGCAAATTTCAAACCTCCATATCCAATTCGTGGAGGCATTCCAATTTGCTTTCCACAGGTTTGTGTTTTTAACCATAAAACTCTCTCCTTCCTTTGCATCAAGTATGGATCCTAGTGTGTTAAACTGATGTATATTTTCCAGTTCTCAAATATTGGGAATCTTGAGCAACATGGGTTTGCTAGAAATAGATTCTGGAATCTTGACACTTCTCCCCCTCCTTTTCCGACCAACTACTCAAATAAAGCATTTGTTGACCTGATATTGAAGCCATCTGACGATGACGTGAAAATCTGGCCTCATAGGTAGTGAATTGATCTATTTAGTGCAGAGGTTGTTCCAGCCATTTGTTTCTACTAGAAGTATAAAACTTGTGTGACATTTTTGTGTCTTGCAGTTTCGAGTTTCGCTTGCGGGTCACTTTGGGACCTGCTGGTGATCTGATGCTGACATCTCGTATTAGAAACACCAACCCTGAAGGGAAGCAGTTTTCTTTCACTTTTGCTTATCATACCTATTTCTCTGTCTCAGATATCAGGTAATTGTTGTAGTGGATACTTTGTTATTGTTTCTGATTGCTTTTAGCACATATGTTTATCTATTATTATTTTGCTTTTGTACATAAACTTGTGATGCCATCCGTTTTGATGCCCTGGGACAATGCTCGTTCGATCAATGTAGACTTTTGTCTATCGACTCCAATCTGTGCAGGATACTTTGAAAATGAACTGTTTGCGGTATTCTCTTCTGTATCTGATGCTGAATCATCTAGATCTGTTGCACAGTGAAGTGCGTGTTGAAGGATTGGAGACATTGGATTACCTAGATAATTTGCAGAACAGGGAGCGATTTACTGAACAATGGGATGCAATCACATTTGAATCTGAGGTTAGTAGGAAATACATCCTTTATTTGCCTGACATTTTTGTTTAATTTTTTGATATGCTTGGTTTTTTTCGTATCTTCTAAATATGCAATAGGTGGATAAGGTATATCTCAGCACACCTACGAAGATTGCCATTCTGGATCATGAGAAAAAGCGAACAATTGTCCTTCGGAAGGATGGCCTCCCTGATGCTGGTAAGTTTAGCATCTATTCATTTATTCGGTGTGGCTATATTTTTCCCTAAATACTTGACTTTTTTGTGAGCTACATATTTATGCCGTTATTATTATAGCTTTTTTATACTTTGATATCACAATAACAGTTGTCTGGAATCCCTGGGATAAGAAAGCAAAGGCAATTCCCGATTTTGGAGATGATGAATACAAGCACATGCTGTGTGTTGACGCAGCTACAGTAGAAAAGCCTATCACTCTAAAGCCCGGTGAGGAGTGGAGAGGGAGGCAGGAAGTTTCATTTGTTCCCTCAAGCTATCGCAGCGGGCAGCTTGATCCTGAGAGAGTCCTTCAAGGCAGCTGAAAACGTAAAGGATCAGAGGCTCTTTTAAGTTATAGGTATTATGCTGATTTTCCCACGCTTGCATACCCCATCTTGACTCTCAACCTGTGTTCCAGTTACATGCATGCCTTCGCGGGGATGTGGAAATTTCTTGAATTGAGTCGTAAGGCAGTGCTTTTCATCATATACTAAGTGGGTGTTTGCAAATTCTTTAGAAAAGCAGCTTTTGGCTTTTGGCGATTGAAAAGTCAGATTGGAGTGTTTGCGAATTTTGCTTTTGCCGTTTGCAAGGATATGCTCTAGGGTATTTCCCTCTTTTCAGCATCTATACTCAGAACGATAATGCATAAAGAAAAGATTTGAAAACTTGTTCCAGATGCATCAAGCTAGTCATGTCAGCATTTGGCTGGCTGAACTTGTCTTGTTTTTTTTTTTGGGTAAGTGCTGAACTTGTCTTGTTGAATGATGCATCTTACTTGGTGCTCAATATCTCTGGCTGGTAAATATCTGCTATGTCCATTTTGTTTCTAACTCTTCATTTTTCTACTGCAGGTTGTATATTGCAGTGTTGAAACCACAGGTTACACCTCTGCAGACCGCTCTCTCGTATTTTTAAACGAAAAAAAGGTCCTACTAAGGTGCAGCTAACTTGTTAAAACACTTTTCAGTTTATTCAGGCTCTGGCTGCAATTGCAAATAATATACAAGAATCTGTAGTTGCGTGTTGCAGGTGTTTTTTTATTGTAGTGTAGTAGTCCTCAATCTGAATTGTATGCAATTCCTTGTTATTTTTTCTTGGTAACATGAAGTGTGGGTTTGGTTGCAGAGGATGTCGTAGACAATAAAGAAGGATTTAGAATTGGCATTTGGAACCGTTCAATCTAGTTATCATGGCAAATTCCTAGATACTACAGTTTCCCGTCTATAAGAAATCATAAATCCACTTGATTAGGCATTTTGACGAGTCTGAACAGTAAGAAATGAGTCGTCCGAAGGAAATGTGCTTTTGTGATGTCTAGAAGGTGTCAAAATCCAGAAAATACCTCAAATAAGTGCTTCGGTTTTGGTCGAGCTCTCCTTTTATCTTGCGGACTGGCTCACTATTACCTTCATGTGGTAATCCTTGTGAGTTTTGTCATACATTCGTATGTGTGAATGCATATCAGTTGAGGTGTATCATGTATAAGTTTTAAACAATCAAACAAAATCTATGAATTTATCAATCAAAACTTCAAATTTGTACCAGGTTCCGTTCCAAACCTGAAATAATCGAGCCGCTGATATAAGTTTTACGCAATCAAATAAAATTTATGAATTTATCAATCAAAACTTCAAATTTGTACTCATCAGTGGTTTGTTCCAAACCTGGCAGGATTGAGTAGGTGAATTTATTTGTCAAAACATTTTGCAAACATTCAATTAAAATTTCAAATTTGTACTAAGGGTTTCCATTTGTAACCGGACAGGGTCGAGTTAATAAGTTTCATAGTCAAAATATTTCGCATACGTTCAATCAAAATTTAAATTGATATTAAGAGATTTGTTCGGAATTCACCTTGACGGTTTAGGGTTTAGGGTTTATCTCAAATAAATAATCTGATAAGGTAGGTCTATCAAATCGCAATGTACAATGTTCATTCAAGGCACATGTCGGAAGTCTCCCTCCCCCAACCCCGAGGCTTCGATGTTGTTAGGCATCCATCATTC
>JAOYMZ010000019.1:236660-248634 GCA_025802335.1 Pinguicula primuliflora | reverse complement strand
CCCATGATCTGACAGATCTGAGTACATTGAGATCTTGGCTGAATTTTCCTTGGGGCCAATCTATGGAATATGAAATATACAAGGCTGCTAACACCATAAAGGGCTACACCAAGGTATGCCTTGTTTTAGATACTATTAAAGCAACCAGTCGCGATTTGAACATTTTTTCTGTCAAGAGGTTAGCTGATGCTGTTTTTACCATGGAACTTCCTGTGTATTTGCAGCTATGTGAAAATAAGAACATTAATTGGTTTGTATTAATACGCGGGTTTGAATAGTAGTCAGTTTAGAAATGTATTATAAGTTCTTACCTGCCGTGAGATTGTTTAGTTTCACTGTAGTAATTTGGAGCAAAATGACTTATCTCAGGTTGGATGCTTAAACTCTGAAAAGTCTATACCAGGTGCAATTCTCAAGCAAGCTAAGGGCATTGCCATCGTAACTGTTGCAAAAGTTGGCTTGATGGTCACATACAACATAGGTACAGGATTGGTGCTTGCTCGTAGGGATGATGGATCATGGTCTCCACCATCTTCCATCGCAACCATAGGTGTTGGCTGGGGGTTGCTGGTGAGTCAATTGAGTGAATGATTGAAATTTCTGCTTTGCTATGTTCTGATTTTCCATAGAATATTATGATGATCATCATCCTTGTGCTTTCTCATTTTTGTTTCCTTTGATTCCTGCAATGTAATTTCATACCCCCCTTTTTCTGTTTAAAATGTTCTCCTTTGATTATGTGCTGCATGGTGGAATATGTGTTACTTTCAAAGAAATCCATCTTCAGACATTTCACTAGTTTGAAAATCAGCAAAACATTTTTAAAGTGCTTATGTCTTATGATGTTCTGACTAAGAAAAAAATCCATTTACAGTGCTTTGCTTCCAGAACCTTTCTAAGAGCATTGCCTGCATTCATCGATAATGATTTCTTTGACTTCTGAATCCCTATGAACGATTTGGGGTCAATAGACAAAGATTTAACATCATTTCTTAAAATTATTATTTTTTTGTTGCTTGCACCTTCTTTATAAATCGAGTAGCTTTAGAGCACAAATCCTTTTTCCAAGTGTTTTGCCAAATTCATTCACCTTCAGTTGTCATTTTCTTCCTGTGTCTCTCATTCTTTGATTATCTACTTTCTCTGTTAATTTTTCACATGTGTTTAGCATTAGTTTTTACCCTCGTTCCTGAGTGCTGTAACGTCTTATGTCTGAATTGGTTACGGTTTTGCAGGGTGGAGGCGAAGTCACTGATTTTATTATTGTCTTGAAGACAAATTCTGCCATGAAAACTTTCAGTGGAAATACTCATTTATCAGTTGGGGCAAGTTTAAGTGCTGCTGCTGGTTCTATCGGAAGGGCTGCTGAAGCAAACATACGAGCAGGTGATGGTGGTTGTGCTGCTTGCTATACATACAGTTGCAGTAAAGGTACACTTTCTTTTATCCGCCTAATGCATTATCTGCTGAGCCACAAATTTAAAACAAAATGTTTTTTTGTACAACTGCTTATAGATGTCTCAATTACTGCCTTGCAGGTGCATTTGTTGGTTGCTCTCTTGAGGGAATTATAGTGAAGACGCGAGCACAGGAAAATGCAAGGTTTTATGGTAGTCCAGCCATATCGGCATCTGAGATTCTTCTCGGTTCGATGGCACGCCCTCCAGCAGCTGCGGCCTTGTATCAGGCTCTTTACGAACTGTTCCAGAAATATTGAGGCCATTTATTGGGGAAAGTAAAAACTTAAAAGTAGGCTTACTCCATCTGGTCAGTTAGATCTACCGTTCTCGTCTATCCTGCTTCAGTTCTTCATTACCGTTTGTTTGAGTTTTTTTTTGGTAATTACCATTTGTTTGAGGTTCCATGTATTCATGACTTCATTAATGCGCATATAATGTGAATATACAGAAAAGGAAATTCATGAATGGAGATACTTTCTTCGGAGGAGACTATAAAATCCGTTCGACAATGTGCTAAGCGGACCCTAGGCGATCAGGGCATGTTCAGCTCTTAAGCGGCCGAGTCGCCTGCCTAAGCGGGCTTTTAAGCGGACTAAACGGTAATTCGGGCAAGGCGGAGGGCAACATACATGCGCTTAGGCGGTGCCTAAGCGGCCTAGATGATCTACTTTTCGAACAGAAATAAAACCTGAATTGCCTGATTGTTGCTTCATATCTGTTCCAGAGCTCTTTAGCATTGGGAACCAACTTGATTTGAAAAGGTCGTTGCCACTTGTGCGCCTACCTGAAACAACATTAACTTGGAATTTTTTTTGATAGGTAATGTTCTTAAGGTAATTTGCCACATGATCATTAGGTCAACTCTCATTCACCATTTACTTAGGATCTGACTCAACTAAAAAAGTACTTATGCGGAGTGAGATAAGCAGCAGTAACATGATAATTGAGAAGTCTCCATCTAATTAAATTTTTTATAGATAAGGATATCTAACCATGTAATTCCATATTGAAAGTTATTCAACTCACCAATTGAACTATTTTGATTTGATATCTCCATCTAATTAATTATCTGCATGCAACGATGCAGCCAAGCTTAATGTATGTTCTAGGTCTAATTTTGCTAAGTTTTACTTGTTATAAAGGCAGAATTTTTTTTGTTATTCCTGAAGTGAACTCTTGTAACCCGCCGGCCGCGGTTATACCTCATCCGATTTGCTATGGAGACGTGCGAAAATTAGCGAAACTTAAGTGAACTGATTGTGGCCGCCAGAAATCCGACGGCCACAAACAATTTTCGGCACATAGGGCACTTCATTTGGACGGGTGGATTCGGGAGGAGAAAAAACTCTTCGAACTTAATATGACAATCATGGAGAAATAGACTTATGAAAAGCAAACCTGACAATCAAGAAGAAATCGACTTACTAAACACACACCTGGCTTAATCCCAACAAGAAGGAGAGAGCACTTATACTTAATAATCTGAAGCCCCATTTAGTAGTCGATTTAGTGGGATTTTACAAAATTATCCTACTAAATCAAGTGTTTAGTAGCAGAGATATGCAGAAAAAGATTTTTTCGGGTAAATTGGGTTGACCCCAGAAAATGTGGGATTTAGAGGAAAACTTTCCCTTTTAAATAGGTGCAATTTTATGGAAAATTTTGATTTTTTTGAAATTACTAATTTGTTATTCTTTTTTATATATAAAATATAATAAATTTTAATTTTAAAATCTGAAAAATTATCAATAAAATAATGAAAATTAATTTTTTTAATTTGAAAATATTTTTTTCTAAGAATTTTTGATAATATATTTTTAAATTTTTTATAATATCATTCGAACCTAAAAAATAACCGATACTCGACATGTATTATATTCGTGCATTCAAAATTTGATGAACATGACTTTTTCTAGTTCGATATCAATTTTAATATCAATTTTTTATTTTATTTTAAATTACTTTTATAATTAAAAATAAAAGACAATTTTATAAATTCACCATAATTTCAAAATCCTGAAATGAAATTATTCTTTCTATTAAATAATAGATTTTAAAATTCCACTATATTCTAAATCCTACAAATCCTATATAATTATTCATACTAAACGCAATATATATTATTCATACCACTAAATCCTATCGCTCTATATCCAAATTATCTTTACAATTAAATGGAACAAAAGTGTATAAATTTCATGTTCAATTTATATTAGGTATAAATAATTCTTTGGGTTGGGATCAAGGGTTTATGTTGGAGTTTTACAGATGTGAAATAGTATTGAAAACTGATTATATAAAAAAGAAACTGGTTACTTTTGACGAGAATTGAACCATTAAATAATCATTTTTAAAATATAAATTATGAATTTATATTTTTTTAAAAATATGTAAATTTATGAGATGTGTTGAAGTTGTGTACATTATTCATTTTGTGCAGATTGAAACAAAAATTAAACTTTTTTTCCTTACGGTCCTTCCCACCAATTTTTCTTTTGATTTGAAACGAAAAACTATAATACATAGATTAACAGGAGAAAAAAAATTAACAGGGCCTGGCAGAGATCGAAGTTGGTCACTTGTTTTCTGGAAATTTATGTTTTTTGCTTCTTTTTTTTTGTATGTAATAAATTTTCAATATTTCAGAGATTGAAGCTTTTCCTATTAGCTTTCATTTTCCTACTTTCCGGCTCTTCCGTGCGGGTATACCCGATTCGGAATTATTGCTTCCAAGGAAATGTATAAGAGAAAATGAATGGGATTTTCTTTGCCCAGCTATTCGTGTTCATCTGGCAATAGATTAAGAAAATTGCTTATTTTTCTTTCTGTTTGGTGCAAACAGAGCAGGCGAGTATAGTTAGAAGAAGAAGCGTAAAAGATGTAGGTTTCTGGGCTGGAATTAAAATTTGTTTTGAGCTTGCAATTTAATTTCTGAAACTTATTAAGACACTCCGCTGATCAGAAATTTTCCAGTCCAGTATGTTAGCAGGTTAAAATTTCTTAGGTCCTGAAATTTTCCAGTACTGGATGTTGATTAAAATTCGGTCTATGTTTCTATTCATTGGATTGAAATTAGACGATTCAGAACAATGCAACATTTTTGTGGGTCTTCGGGTTGATCTAGTCATTTTGACCTGTTTAATCTGGATTATCTGATTTCAATCCTACCGATAGAAACACAAATCTAGACCTCAGGAATTTTAATCTACCCTGTACTGGAAAATTTTCGCTCCACTGATTTTGCCCAGCCATAACTATTTTCCTGAGCATAGCTCAAGCTGTTATTTGCTATATCCAGAAGATTAAAAAAAGCAAAGAATATATGCAATCGTTTTCCTTGCATATGGTAATAGAGGCAGTTTGCAAAAACAGAGGGATAATAGTTCGATGTTAATGAGCAGATAATTCTTACGTGGATCATCAGAGAGCCGTTTGTTACTCCAAAAGTTCAAGGATCATTTGCATATGATTTGACATGGTGAGTATTCTAAATTCCTATAGTGCCTCTGTCTTATCAGTACAAATGTTTCCTGAGTGTGAATCTAATTTGGTTGCACTTACATATTTAACACATTTAATTTCTGTTCCCCCAGACTTAATGCTTTGTGTTTTAGAGGCTCTTTTGTCTCGTTGGAAGTCAGAACAATGATCCCTTGACCCACCTAAAATTTTGTACCATCGAAACCTCCTGAAAATATATAAATTTTAGTAGTCTGTTGTATCTTTGGCATTAACCAGCTCATGCGTTGTACCGTCTAGTCATTAGCAGCAAAGTTTTCTTCTTTTTTTTAAGGTAATTGTTATTAATTGTGAACTTACTCCTCCAGAAGCGATGCTTCCTTCTATATTTATCCATCTCGTTTTCAGCATTACCAAGTTTGCAAGAAAAGAGGTTGGACTTTGGAAGATCAAGGGACAAAGCAAACGTTCATTATAGTTGTTGCAGTTCATGATAATATGCCTTATGATCTTTCCTAAGACGCGGAAAACCCAATGCTTTTTGGTTTAGCTTTTCTCCGAGGTCATTTAGCTGTTGCTTTGATGCCCGGATTTTAGTTCTTATAGAATAAAGATCATAAACATAAAATATTAGCATATGACTTCAAGGAGAGAAGTACGTTAAATGAGCGCTGGGCATTATAGCTTCTTGCTGGATTCCTTCATTTGAGTTTTACGGGTGTTTTGTAATATTTATGCTCATGTGAAATTTATTATTCCTCTTATCTAACTTAGCGGAATTGTTTGAAATCAGGTTTACCACTCGAGTTTTGTGGATGATGAAGAAATTACTAAAGCATGTGGTTGCCCTCTACTTCCCCTGAAAAGCCACATCAAGGGACCTGCTCCAATATTTGAACAAGGTCATTTCAATAGTACAGTTGAACTCAAATAAAGATCACATATGCAATGCCAACATCTTTTTTGCATTTTGCAGATAGCACGGATATTGTTGATGAAGCAATTACGTTTTTTCGTGCCAATGTCTTTTTCAGAAACATTGACATCCAAAATTCAGCTGATAAGCTTCTTATATACTTAACATTTTATATAAACATCGCTTTAAAGAGGCTTGAAGGCTGCAGAACGTTGGCTGAAGGAACCAAAACCATTATCAATCTGGGGTTGGAAAAGGTACCCGTCCCTGGAGAACATGGATTTCCTTTCCCAAGCCTTTTTACTCTTCCACAATCTCCCAAAGAAGCAGGTAGGTAACAAACACTCTTATGTTCTCCATAGCAAATACGCTCCTCTTATGGTACTTGATCGTGACTATATATGTTGATGTGAGTTCCTCGCATTTTAGCTTAAATGCTATATATGTATCAATGCAGGTACATTCCTCTGGTGTGACTTCTAGTAGCCTGATTGACTGTTAAAGAGTGTGAAATTTTCCACCTGCTATTCGATACTGTTACAAGCTATTGCAAACACACATTTAGTCTCTGCAACTACAAATCAGAACTTCCCTTTTCTATTTTTTTAATGGTTGTTCTTTCTGGTTGGGCTGTTCTGTTCTAATGGGATGTTTGCTTTTTCTTTCCTCTTGACAAAAAACGCAGATCTCTTCAAGAACTATTTGAAGCAGATCCGAGAAGAAACTAGCGGTAGGTTATTGAGTGTTGCATATCGATCGAATGGGACTCCAAACAAGTGGTGGCTGGCATTTTCGAAGAGAAAGTTTATGAACACCATTATAACATGAAGAAAGATAATAGCTTTGCATTGTTTTTTCTCTTCTTGTTGATTTGATGGTAATACTATAGCTCTGTACTGTTAAAAGCTTGAACTCTGAAATGACGAGAGCAAAGAATAAGAAATGCCAAATGATTTTTTTATCAGAAAATATTTCATTAAACTGCACATGCTTTTTGAAGTAATGCATCCCATTAATACAATGCTCACTGATAACTAGGTAGAATGTGAACTCCATTTAATGCATTCGCTTATATTTTTTATTTATTAGAGTTGTTGGCCCCTAGTAGAAATCTTAGGTACGCTGTACTTGATACCAACAAGAAATTGAAAGCGGGTCCACACATTTATGATCCCTCATTTCCTTCTTTTTGTCTTAACTGTCATGATTAGTCGATAAACCTCTGGTTTTCTTTCAAGAATTGGGTTGAGAAACCTAGATTAGATGGAGGATTATGTGATTAGGATTATTGGGTTTGGTGTTGTTTTGTGGACTATCTTGTTCTTTATGCTGAGATGGACGTTTCCAAAGCTTTCTCTTGGATCCTGCAATCGCCTGGTTTCTTCTGCACATGCTTGTCTGGCCGTTTTCTTGGCTTCTGCTTCTGTTCAAGATTGTAGCTGTCCAGTTTGCCCTTTGGCCTCGGTATCTTCCCCAAAGCAGGTGATCTGATTTTTGCTTGCTTTTGGATTTTTCCGAGTTTGTTTGTTGAGATTTTCACTTGAAGATTGAATTGACTGAATGAAGTTTTAGATTTGGGGTATGGTTTTTTATGTTTCTCAGAGCCTGCAGAGAATAATGATAAGGGGAGTGCTATTTGTACCCAATTATTCGTAGCCTATAATTTGTGAATGTAGTAATGGATTCAAATTTGAGAGCACCATTAGCATTTTCCATCTTATAACGAATATTTGGATACTAGAACATTTATGTTTTCCTGGCAATGATTTTGTGGAATTTGACTCACTAAAACTCAACTATTCTTTCTAGTAGTATCGTTTACCGAGCCCGCTTATAGATATAGATATGTGGACAATACTTAAATGTATTGTGTGATTTTGGTTTGGAACTTGATTTTGCGCAATGAGAACTTAATTCAGATTGTTGCACCTGGAGCAGATGCAAACTCTATCAGTATCTGTAGCATATCTGATATATGACACGGTGTGCAGCCTCTTTGAGAAGGAATTCATGCTAGATACGGCAATCCACCATGTAATCAGCATTGTTGGCCTTGCTGCTGGACTGTCCTACCAAAGGGTAATCCACCTTTTTGCAGTTCTTTGCCTATCAAAAGAAAAGATGTTAATGCTAAAGTGCTTGCATTTTAACTTGTTTTTCCCCTATGTTACGATAAAATGTATTCCATTCTAAACATCAGTGCAAATTAGTGGAATGCTTCATCTATCAGTATTTGACTATTTGGTGTGTTCCCCCATGTTTTAACTCTAACCAAAACAGTGTCCATCTTCTGCCTGTTAAGAGTGATGGCATTTTCCATTTTTCTGTTACACTGCATTACAATATGCACCAGTTATGGTGACAACTATCTCGAAGTCTTAAATCTTACATGCCAGTTTCAGAAAAACACAACTTTTTACAATTAAGATGCATTGCTGAGATCTTATATTGAGTCTTTTTTTTAATGTCTACGAAAAATGTAGTGCGGATCAGAAATGGTGGCGGCTTTATGGGTTACTGAACTGTCCAGCCCATTCCTCCACTTAAGAGGGCTTCTCAAAGAGTTTGGATACAGGGGAACAAGTTTCAATTTGGCTGCTGATGTTAGTTACTGCCTTCCTTACCTTTTTTTGGATAGAAGAAGTGAGTAATCTTACGGTGCTGGACGTTAGGTGCCGAATAAATAAGTTATGTGCCGGATTTCAATCATTGCCGTCGAGATTGTGTCCCAACACTAAGATCGGACGGTTATGATTAGAATTCGGCACACAAATCATTTATTCGGTACCTAACATTCGACACCTGAAGATTACATTAAAATTAGCATAGTTTGATGTTGGGTTTTGCAGATTGGGTTTGCATTCATCTTCAAATTTGCAAGGATGATAATTGGTCCTTATTTGACTTACATCACCCTAACTGCTCCTAATCCGCCCCTTATCAAGGTAATCAATCTATTTACACTCAACTGTCATTTTATGTGAGCCAACTTGTTCCAGCTATAAGGTTGAATGAAGTGATTTTGAGTTTTCGCTTGCTCCCTGATCGAGTTGTACCGTTGTATGATGCACTTTCTTAGATGATATGTTTATGGATCATACTTCGTTAACTTGGGTATTTTGCTTTGCATCATACAGGCAATGGCTTTGGGATTGCAGATGGTGAGCACATTCTGGTTCTACAAGATTGTGGGAATGGTGGGGTTCAAGCTTCGTACACGATCCTCTTCCACAAAAAACAAAAGCCATTGAGATAATGCTGCTGCAGCTCTCTTATTTTATTCAAGCTACGATCAGTGGAGCTACACTCAGTGGAGCTGGTGGAAATGTGGCAAATCCAGCATGTATTTACATCACTATTGATCAGAAAAATCTTCATTCACAATTGAAATTGGGAAAAATGGATATTTTATGAATGTTTGGGGTGCACAATTTTTGTGTGCCACCATCCATTTTCGAAAGTTGTCGTACTATTGGAAAGATTATACGTGGGAGATGAAAGTTCCATGTTTCGGTACGGTCCAGGCGACGAAATTGCTGGAAATTTTTAAAACCCTATTAAAAATTAATTAACCCAGGAGAAAAGTATTTGGTGTTTGAATCGTGCCAGAACATGAGGATTTTAATCTCATATATATAACATTTTTAATAGTGCGATCAATTTCGGAAACAGATGGTCGTACGCACAAATTGTGCATGGGTTGTGCATCGGAAAATTGTATATATGAAGATTTTTGTGTGACACATTCGTTTTCGAAATTGACGTATAAATGAAAATTTATATATTGGGAATTTTTTGGTCCAAGTATTCGTGTTTCATCTCGCAACATAATAAGAAAAGTGCTTATTATTATCACTATTATTTTTTTGGTACAAAGAGAGCAGGCAAGGATAGTTAGAACTTCCTGGCGGGACCTTGGGCGGCCTCCTATGTGATGTGATATGTAACGAAAGTGTCGGTGTAACGTGAGCAGGGTGTCTTATATCATATTTGAATGTATTTATATTGTTGAATAATGTGGTCTATTCCAAATTCATTTTCCGGAAATTGTACTGCCAGTATGAATAAAGCATGCCGTATGTGGTTAGGGTCTAACAGTGGTCACTTACGAGCGGTGCCTCCCTAGTGAGAGTCGTGGTCATGCATTTCGCTGTTGCGAGGTGTAGCTCGATTAGAGAAGTAGCAGAAACATTTAACCATACGGATAAAATTATGATTTCTTTATACTTGAGGTTGAATGGCATGCGGAAAAATTGTTTGTCCATAAGGAGTTTTGAGCTTCCAAAGGAAGCTCATGTTCTACCTAATTTTGATATTGCAAAGGCTAAACGAGAGACGGCAAGGCGCGAGTGAAGGTCACCGAAACGAAGCTGGGACGATGACAAGATTTGAGAGCTTGTGTGTTTCCTTTTGATTTGTGTTGATGTACTTGAGAGTTGCTATGTTATGTATTAATTAGGATCTATAACTTGGTGCTTGAGAAACCTTCTTAACATTGTTCGGATTTTTGGATTTATACGGGAGACGTTTTATTAGCGAACCCTTAAGTTAATCAGTGTCGAAAATGGGTTTGTTACAAACTTTAATGTTGCTAAATGAGGTTAGGGTCGAACGGTTGTTGATCTCGTTATAGTGCGTGATCAAATAAATAACTCGTAAGTATACAAAGCACACCCCTAAGGTCAAATCTCTCAAGGACTCGGTGTAGGTTGACTTATATTACTATTGTGCTAATCACTGACTCGAAATAAAACAATTAAGAAAGCAAGTAAAAAGGGGGGGTTTAGTTTTGATTTCTAACAGCTAAAAAAAACAAATAAAGAAGTTAAATAAAAAGCGTTGAAAAAAACGAGAAGCTCTAGAGAAGGATTGATGCGAAAAATGAGTACAGAGTTGAGTTTCAATCAAATGTACATAATTAATATCGGGTATCCTAAACATGCAATGGTTATTAGTTCACCTCAACGGCTAAGGGTTCCCCACTTTTAGGTAGTTATCTTCTAACTTACGACCTATCAATTAACGCTAGTTCTCATGATAAATCGTGATTGATATCCAGGTATTGAACCTTTCTATCTAGATCCAAACCAATGACGCTTAAACTAGAATATTGTTTGCTTGACCTATATAAAGGGTGGCTCGGTGGTCCTACTCCTCTAATCTCTAGGGCTCAGTGGTTTTCATGTCTCGAATTTCCTAGGGTTTGTGGCTCGATGGTCCTACTCCCCCTAAACAATTGAAAATATTGATAAACGACAAACAATAAATAAATCATATTTCTTCATATAATTGAATATCCTAATCAATTATTGTGCATAAGAACTACTCTACAACCCTATACAAAAGAATTAGCTGCTCATTGTCATGAATAAAGACAAATTAAATTCAGATATAATCAAAGACATAGAAAATTTAATTATGCAAGAATTCATGAAAACTAGAGTAGAAAATTCAATCTCCAAATCACAAAAAATCGGATGTTCACGGGATCAATCTCTTGTTTCCTAACACCCAAAGAATGAAATAACAAAAGTGCACAACAAAAATCAGAATTCTCTCTTATATTTCCTTTGTTTGCCTTTCTCTTTTTGCAACCCTTCTCAATTTTCTTTCCCTTCCTTTGCGGCTCTCCTCACTTTTTTTTCCTGGTTCGGCCGACTGCGGCTCGTTTCCCCAAATCTGAGGCGATTCCCCCTTCAAAGAATGATTTTCTTCTTCTTTTTATTTCCTTTTGATTGGGCCGTTTCTATTTTCTATTTTTCCAATTTTTTCTCCTCTCCTACTGTGTGTCTCTTCATTCTTTTTTCCACCCCGGGTTTTTTCTCCTCTTCTTGTCACAGGCCACTTTTTTCTTTTCTCCTCCTCCTTTCTTTTCTTCTAATGGGCATTTTTTTCTCTTCTTTGGATCCCCTTTTTTTCCTATTCGGTCGGCCCTCTCCTCAAAATGCAGAATTTTTGTCCTCTTAAATACAGTGGAGAAGGGCGGAACTAGCCTGGAAATTGGGCTCGGGCTAAAAAGGGTCCATTTTTTAATTATTTTAATAAATAAAAAATAATAAAAAATATTAAAATAATAATAAAATATCATAATATAATTTGAAAATGACTATATGTATCGCTCACGGTGTCACTTTTACTA
>JAOYMZ010000019.1:213568-230835 GCA_025802335.1 Pinguicula primuliflora | reverse complement strand
AGTAATTTCTATCAAATTGGATACAAACAATTACCTCTCTTGGTTATCGCAGATAGTTCCTGTACTAAGGAGCTATGACCTCATAGATGTCGCTGACGGATCGTCACCACGTCCTGCTTTAAATCTGCCATTGCCTCCAGACGCCACGGACGAACAGCATCTTGCCCCAGCAATCAAAAATCCAGAATTTCTCGACTGGTACCGGAAGAGTCCGTTTGTCCTGGCTTTGATTAATGGATCTCTCTCTGCATAAATTCTTCCGGGTACCTATGGATTGACGAGCGCTCATGAGATTTGGGAGAAACTCTCAAGACGTTTCTCGCCCAAAAACGCGTCCAGAATATTGAATCTGAAAAGGAAACTTCAGAATTTAAAACAGGGAAATCAAACCTGTTCTGCCTTCCTCCAATCTGCAAAACTTGATAGGGCAAAACTCTCCGCAGTCGGGCAAATCATCACGGATGAAGAACTGATTGATTACGTTGTAGGTGGCCTCTCATCCACATTTCATATGTCTGTTCCTCATGTCTCCTTTGCTCGCAGAACGGGAAATTTGTCGCTGGAAGATTTCGAAAGCGAGCTCTTTACATATGAGTCTCTCGTCAATACTCCGACGATTGAACAGCAAGACACCGTCTCCCTCTGGTCCACAAACGACACAATCGAGTTGGGTGACCCACAATTTCTCTTGGCGAACAGAAATTCATCCCGTGGAGGCAGAGGACAATTTGCCGGAGGCGGACGATCTGGAAACAAATATTCTAGTCGTGGTCGTCACTCTACAACTGGTGGCTCCGGTGGCAGGTTCTTGAATAGCCCACCTGATTTTTGGTGCTCGACGGACTCCTTAACGCAAACAGATTTCTCATTCCGCCGGAATCGCGACGCTGCGGAAAACCCTTCGCGTTGGAAGACTGCTTCTGTCAATCACAAAAACTATCGATCATGATATATTGCAACTCATGGGCCGACATCTACAACTCATGGGCCGGACAATATTTCAAGTATTGGGCCGCTTAATTCATCACAGGGGAGAGGCCCAATTTCACCTATTTGGCTGCAGCCTGATGGGCCCAGCCCAGTTCCAGGGAATCAGAATCTTGGAAAAATTGGCCCACCTCAGCCCTCGCAGCCCGGGACAAATAATGTGAATCCTTATGCGTATCAAATTTGTGGCGGCAACCGTCACACTGCTCTAGACTGCTTCAATCGTATGGATTACAGCTATCAAGGTCGCCACCCTCCGTCTGAACTTATGGCTATGGCTGCCCAATCAAATGCTGTGCTTAACAATGGGTTATGGTTTGCCAATTCAGGGGTAAATAATCATATTACAAATGATTTGACTGATCTTTCTTTACAGGAATATTATTCCGGAGATAATGAGGTGGCCGTAGGTAATGGAGAAACCCTGACCATTCAAAACACTGGTTCATTAACTTATCCCACGTCATCTGGTTCCCTTGTTCTTTCTAACGTATTTCATTACCCAAAAGCCTTTGCTAAATTACTATCTATTCATAATTTTTGTTGGGATAACAACTGTTTCTTTGTTTTGACTAAATATGGTTATGTTGTGAAGGACAACAAAACAAGGAAGACACTCCTACAAGGGCCTAGTGTCAATGGGCTGTATCCGATGAACCTCTGACTACCTCGAATCTTAAATGTGTCTTGACGGGTATGGTTGGTGTGAAGGCGTCATTTAATAAATGGCATGAAAGATTAGGTCACTCTGCTGCCCCAATTGTTAGTTGTTTAGTCAAACTTAATAAATTACCTGTCTCAGGCTCAAGTTGCTTAGCCTTTTGTGAAGCATGTCAATTAGGTAAGGGTAAACAGTTATCGTTTGTCTCGTCCGAACGTTGTTCTAAGTATCCACTAGATTTAATTCATTCTGATGTATGGACATCTTCTGTTCCATCCAACACTGGTTTTAAATATTATGTCGTGTTTATTGATGATTTCTCACGTTTTTCATGGCGTTCACAAATCTGATGTTTTCAAATGCTTTATAGAATTTAAAACTCTTGTGGAAAATTAGTTTTCTCGCAAGATCAAATAATTTCAAAGTGATGGTGGTGGTGAATATAAGTCACATTTGTTTAAAACTTTTTTTATTACACATGGGATCGTGCATCGGTTGTCCTGCCCACACACACCGCAATAAAATGGAATCGCTGAACGTAAACGTCGACATCTGGCCGATATGAGTCTTTGTCTCTTATCTAAAGCTCGCTTACCACGTATTTTTTGGCCTGATGCAATGTTTACTGCGAATTATAACATTAATCGGTTACCTACACCATTGCTCGATTACGATAGTCCATTCTCCTTGCTCTATGACACCATACCTGATTATTCATTGTTTAGAGTTTTTGGCTGTGCATGTTATCCCTTGTTACGTCCCTATCACACGACCAAATACATGTTTCGTAGCAAGAAGTGTGTATTTTTGGGTTATAGCACTAAACACAAAGGGTATAAATGCTACGAACCACTCACAAAACGTATTTACATATCCCGCAATGTCATCTTTGATGAAGGGAACTTTCCTGGGGTCCCTGACCCAGCCACTGACACAGCCTCTGCCGATGCGTCCTCGTCTGATTTGCCGCCCTCCTCAGGTATCCATATTTTACCTATACATGTGATAGATTTATCTTCATCTTCTATTTCAGACCCTGTGTTACCTAATGATTGTGTCGCTGCTGGTGGTATGCCGCAAGGCCTTGACCCACCCTTGACTGCGTCATAGTCAACGAATAACCCACGTTTGACCTCTGTTTCAGATCTGCCACGTGGTTCTGGTGACGAATTGACCCCCCTTCCGGCGATTACTGCCGAGGCATCAGGTGGTATGACGCAAAGCCTTGACCCATCTATTGCTTTGGGACGTAGTCTACGCTCGGGACGGCCAATGGACTCTGATTCGCCACGTGGCTCCTCAGGTATAGAAGCTTCTTCGCACCCTTGGATCCTTGTAGTAGTGTCATATTTCATAACTCCTCACGTCCTGTCACTCGTAGTCAAACCGGGTCTCTCAAACCCAAGACCTTTTCGGACTATCACATGTATTTTGCTTCCAAGTATCCTGTTTGTGCTATGACTAGTGTGCAGACTCCTCGAGAACCTTCCACTTACCTACAGGCCAAGTCATCTCCGGCATGGTGCGCTGCTATGAAAGAGGAATATGATGCATTAATTGCTAACTCCACATGGTCTCTTTGTCCTCGACCGACAAATCACAACATCATTCGGAACAAGTGGGTCTATAAGATCAAGACCAAGTCTGATGGGTCTATCGAACGCTATAAGGCTCGACTAGTCGCACGTGGCTTTGAGCAAACATATGGTCTTGATTATGAGGAGACATTCAGTCCTATCATAAAACCTTCCACCATTCGGATTCTCTTATGTCTGGCAGTATAGTTTAGCTGGCCAGTACGCCAACTTGATGTGTCTAATGCATTTCTAAATAGTGTTCTTCTCGAGGAAGTATACATGGAGCAATCGGCGGGTTTCGTTTCAGCTACTCACCCTGATCATATTTGTCGCCTGCATAAAGCCCTCTATGGTCTTTGCCAAGCCCCCCGAGCGTGGTATGTCAAGCTAGCCACCAGTCTCCTTGCATATGGGTTTCTGTGCTCTCAGTTGGATACATTCTTATTCACGTATCACCAGTCTGACATACATATCTATATTCTCGTGTACGTCAACGATATTCTGATTACGGGAACACATCAGAGTACTCTTGATACGTTAGTCCGCTATCTTCATACTCAGTTTAAGCTTCGTGACTTGGGTGAACTCCATTATTTCTTGGGAATGCACGTGACTCGGGATGCCACACGTCTCCAGATCAAGCAAAGCAAGTACATATATGAGTTATTGGAGAAATCCAAGATGCTTGGAGCAAAGCCTATGCAGTCGCCCTCTTCCACGGACTCTCGAGCATTAGACATGACAGGGGACCCTCTCTCTCCATCGGATATTACTCTATATCGTAGTACTGTTGGAGCTCTTCAGTATTGCACTCTCACTCGACCAGAGATTGCTTTTCAGGTCAACCAGTTGTGTCAATATCTCCAGCAGCCTCTTTTCTGCCACTGGCAAGCCGTGAAACGTGTTTTGCGCTATCTCAAAGGATCCATCAGTCATGGTCTTACGTTTACCAAATCGTCCTCATCCACTCTTACACTTGAGGCGTTCTGTGATGCCGATTGGGCAGGGGATAGACTAGACCGTCGGTCTACGTCAGGATTTGGCGTATTCTTGGGGCCAAATCTGATATCTTGGACAGCAAAGAAGCAAAATGTGGTTGCTAGATCGAGTACCGAAGCCGAATATCGATCACTTGCTCACACCACGGCTGATATGTACTGGACCAGAATGATGCTTAAGGAGTTACACATAGTCCTGCCTCACACCCCCGTGATTTGGTGTGATAACTTGGGTGCAATGTCTCTGGCCTCGAACCCTGTTTTTCATGCTCGAACCAAACACATAGAAGTTGACTATCACTTTGTTCGTGAAAAAGTGCAGAACAAGCACATCCAACTCAAGTACATTCCTACCAGGGATCAGGTTGCCGACATCTTTACCAAACGACTAGGCACTTCTCGTTTCTTGGACCTAAGAGACAAGCTAATGGTTCGATCACTACCCGTTAGCTTGAGGGGAGGTGTTAAGGATGTTTTCCCAATATCAAGCCACACTACAAAGTCAACAATGGAGGATGCATGTTAGCATGGCAGATCCCAATGTCTCCAAAGTCAAGAATGGAGGCATGTTAACATATACAAAACATGGCTCAATGAAGATTTGGTCAAAAATAATGTAAATGTAATAGGGTCCATCCATAGAATAGAAACTAGTATATATAGTGATTGTAAACATCTAAGAACATTTACAAATATAGCATCTCTTTACCTTTCCCTCAAAGTTTTGTCAAAATCCTCTTCCCAAAATCTTCTTTCACTCTTTCCAAAATCTTCTTTCAAACATTCCAATCTCCTGATATACAGATTGCTAATGAAATGTGATAAATGAACACTATCTAAATTGATTTGGCTAAATTCTCGAATCCATTTAAGTTTCCTATTTTACCATCTCTTCAGGATCCGAACCAAGAGACTCCGTTTCATCTATCGCGCAAACACAAATTGGGTTGTAAGCACCAATCACCAAAGCTTGAGTATCCTTGTAGTCGATGTTTGGAGTATAAGGTTCTCCAAGGCTTGAGCCGAACTTGTTCGAAAATTTGATCCGGCGATCAGATTGTATGCTGCCATTGAATTTCTCACCTTCCTCTCCTGTATTAGTTGCTCTGAATTAACCAAGTGCTGCAAATCAGTGACCATAGTTTTCTTCTGGAATACAAGAATTTCGAGCCAGTTCATGATTTTTTTCCATACTGTTGCTGATGCTATATATTCCTGAAATAGATGAACGTTTCAACAGCATTGTTGCATAGTTGGCATTGAAGATTATTCAGATTAACCCCCCTTGCTGGAAGATTGTCCTTAGTGGGTATGCAGTTTGGAGCATTTTCCAAGAGAATCCAAAAATCTTTAAGCGAACTAGATTATTCCAGGACAACTTTGCTTGTTACATGTATCATATTTTGACACCAAATAGGTTGCATCAGACTCTGATATACATCATTCACCCATAAAAACTTTCGCATCAATTTCTGAAATTTAATCAGAATCCCTTTAAACATAGAAAGATAGTATGATGGTATGCTAGATAAAACAGTTTTAATCAAAATGACTAAAATCCTGAGCTAGTTTTGTCGATTATGGGAATTAATATGAATGAAGAAGAGTAAGTGTCTTAAACAATCGTGGTCAGATGCCTCATATATTCTTTTGCAACTTAGCTTTCTTGAAAGAATAGACCTGAATCAATGCATTTATTGCTCGTGCTGGTGTAGGTGCCAACTATAACAAGATTAATAGTAACTGCTATGGAGATATAGTGCTCCATTTTCTTCTACATAAAGATGAATTGTGGTACAACAATGTTGGGGTTCTCATATATTTGAAGGAACAGAAAATGTTTCTACTCACTTAACTCTCCAGATCGGCTTTAAGGAACGCCATGAACCCCGTTAGCTGCGTTCTTATCTTCTCCTAGAATATTTGTAGCTCTGTACTTCCTCATGATTCTCACAGTTTTGCTATGAATCGATATATTCATAATTCAATCTCTATATTGTGAACTTTCTGGTCCTCACTAGGCATCTGAAGCAACTTCAAGGTCACCAATCCGGAGGCGGAATCGTATATAAAGTCGATAACTTGAGATCCCAATGTGCACCTTCTTGGCTGAACCGATGAGTATGCACCAAAGCGGCCACATCCCTTCACTTGCAATGAGACGACTCCCACTACCTCCTGTCCTGCCTTGACATCGTATTTGAGCCCATCGACTGCTCCACCGGCATTGAACATGTCAATGAGCCCAAATGGAGCAAAGCTGACCTGGGGTGCCAACTGCTTAATTGGTGTAACAGTAAAGATCTCATGCTCCAAGACCTTAAGGGAGATGGGTAAGGCCACATTCTTGGGAAGAATAATGACTTCACCGCTCCTGTGGGAGTAGAGGGCTACACTTCCATCCCAGCTCGATTCGGGAGCAACATCTGAGATCGAATGTACATCACGACCCCTTATGTAGCTCGTTAATGCTTCCGGTGTGGTCTTGTGGAAGGTGTTCTTTCTCTCGACAATGTTCCATGCTGCACCCTGGCAGTTGTATATTCCAAGTACTCCGGTGTGCTTGTTCATGTTCCATATCTTCAACAGGCTGATAGAGAGAAACAATGTGTCAGTCAATAAGTGTTCAAGTTTGGCATTGTTTTGTAGAATTTTTTTCCTATCCCGAATAGTGTGCTGAATGATAGTGCTGAATTCTAATCTGGACCGTTGGATCAAAATTTAACGGTTCAGATCAAAAGTGTTGTAAGTGAACAGTTCAATGAGTCATTTAATCTGGACCGTTGAATTTTGATCCAACGGTCCAGATTAGAATTCGACACCATCATTCTGGACCTGAACCGAATTCTTGTTTTATATTCACTGTCTCATTCCCCGAGCAATGAAAGTATCATATCAGAATTCTCACCTAACCCCATCACGGGCCGGGTCGGAAAACAAGCAATCCTTGGTAGGCCGTCCAGGTAAGCGAGCCCGGAGAATGGAGCCATCAGGGAGAACCAGCTTCCTCAGAAGTTCAAAGTTGTGCTTCCCTGGTGCATCGCTGTTGCAAAGAGGTACACATTATTAGTACTATGTTTCAACACAGCCACATGATAGATCAAAGTTATGGTTGTAGATCTCATACCTAACATATACAGGTCCGCCGCTGATAGCCCGGGCAGATCCATGGTACTCCGCTGCAGGATGGAGAGAGTGGAACATATCCCAATCAGGCAACATGATTTCTCCAAGGAAGACGGTGTTGTATGCAACGGAAGCAATATGGATGGTGTGTGACACAGGATCCCGCGGATAAAAGTCGTCTGATGCTCTCACAATTGCCGTTTGTTTCGAGCAGTAGAGTGACTCGAGGTTGTGGCTCATGCAAGCAATGCATCCATTGTCGGGGAAATTTCGAGCAACAGAGGCATCTAGTGCTTGATGATACTGCCTGGTTAATTCCACTCGGCCTCCAAGCCCAGCACCAAGAGTCTCCAAGATGCACTGCACATCTACTTTCACACCATCAATCCCTGCGGAAGCCAAATAGCTATGAAGCTCATTGTAGAACTTGAACACGTTCCTTGGATTCACCAGCCCCAATCCTTGCAATGCAATCACGTCCGTCTTCCATCCCGGTTCGTTGTTCATCACACCTTTGGACACTTCAGGATACTGCATAGCTGATCCGTAGTCCTCCATCTCCTTTACTCCAGGCCTCACACCACCCCAATAACCGGTGATAGCATGCCAGACATAAACGTACTTCAACCCGTGCTTCTCCTTGGCAATGTTGACAATGGTCTTAATCCCCTCAGAAGGGTCCTCTTTCTTTTGGAACTTTGAGTTCTCTTTGATTCCTGTCAGCCTTAGAAGTTGTGGCTGCCCGGGCTCTTGTCGTTGTTGTTTATCATCGGATCCCACGGACTGCCAACCGTCGTCGATGATGACGAATTTCGGCGGCGTGTCTGCGGCCTTAAGGGTCTGAAGGCCAGCTTCCACACCTTCTTGAGTCACCTCCTGGTAGAAAGCATCCCATGTGCACCACCCGAAGTAATCCACAATCCCCGGCAGTTTCTTCTCGGACCGTAATCTAAAGGTCCCGAGATGCAATTTTACGGCCTTAATCGCCTCATGAATCGTCCCAAATGGATCTGTTCCTGCACTGATATAGACCCCATGAGTGAATGATGATGCTACGGTTTTAGAATCCCCGCTCTCCAAGCATAATTCGAGCTCATCCCTCTCATTCCCCTGCAGACATGCCTTGAATGGACCTCCAATTAAAGGCAGAAACACAGTATAAACAACCCTGTCTTCATCTTCCCCATCACCATCACCACCCTCCAAGTGGGATCCTTCTTTCGTTTCCATCATCAAGAACTGCGTCTCCAATGGGATATCTCGACCTTTGTCGCCCATCTTCTGCGCCATCCACCATAACTTAAATCTGAAACATGCCAAGAACTTCACATCACGCATTGTACCCAGAGAAACGACATGTCTGCTGTTGTCCTCGTCGAAAACCGCACCAAGGAATACACCTTCCACCGGCCCCTCCGCTGCGCCGGAGGCGGCGTACACATTATCCGGCACGTTGGTCAGTATGGTCTTCTCCTTCACCACGAGCTTCCTCTCCGCAATCCGAACCGCCGGCTTGATGGTCATGGCTGATTCTGTGCAAGTACAATCTTCAGTTCCCTACAACGATCAGGATAGATATAAATTAACATAAAACAATATTAAATTCATCAAATTATAATTTGTATCACATATATAAAATATTTATAATATGAATTCATATAATAGAAAAATAAAAAACAAATAGCAAACAAAAAAGATAAATGATAAATACACAGTATCCGTAATCAATACAAATACAACAGGAAACCTTTGTATTTAAAAACCAAAGTACAAATACATATAAAACTACTTTTTAGGACCATTCTTCTTCTTCTCCCCTACTATTCTTCTTCTCTACTCTTTCCTGCAAATTCTTTCTGCAACTATTCTTTTCAGATCTTAATCTCTACAGATCAATTTCTGCTACCTTCATGTTTACCCTACTGAAAAATCAAGATATGCAAGCAGCAAACCGTTCGAATTTCATATAAGAATCGCGATTCAGCAACGATTCTTATTTCTTACATCGGATTGAGTCGTGCGATTTCGATAACTATGATCCTCTAAATGACTCTTCTCGACAAACCCAGATGGGAAGACGGAAACTTTAGCAATAAAAGCTGAAGGCAGAAAATACGTACCTTATAAGCAAGGACACGATGGCTAATGCTATATGAGGCAAAACGAAAACAACTTCTGTGTCTGTGACAGCTGAGGAGATCTCCTCCTTTCTTAATCTTGTGTATGAATGTGGAGATACGAATGGGTGTAAGAGATGTGTTGAGAAACAGGGTATTTATAGCTGTGAGAGGATGATGAATCTGGACCGGAAGAAGAGGAGGGA
Organism: Pinguicula primuliflora; assembly: GCA_025802335.1. Taxonomy (NCBI): domain Eukaryota; kingdom Viridiplantae; phylum Streptophyta; class Magnoliopsida; order Lamiales; family Lentibulariaceae; genus Pinguicula; species Pinguicula primuliflora. The sequence goes on along the minus strand of JAOYMZ010000019.1, from coordinate 221,163 downwards.
TAAACAAGATTACCATGATAGATAAATCAGGAGTCCAGCTTAAGAGTCTGCGCCTGCCCCCCCTACTTGACTGTTTCACAGGTTTGGGCTTGTTGTGAAGGATTGGCTGGAAAAAATCAGATCGGACGGCAGAATTCAAGGGGAGACGTCAGATTGAGGGTTGGGGGTTTCAACGGCGGATGAGATTTCCACATTGGATCCACGCAATGCCAGTTGCCACACCACGATTTCCAACTACCTAACCTTCCGCTGCCTTGTTCCCAATGTAATAAATTACATAGCTGACTATGTTGGACAATTACAATTGCAAGTGGGTTCCTTTTGAGTAGGTAATATTCATTATCATTTATTAGAACAACTAACCCCTCGAAAATAATATTAAATATAATAAATTTTTTATTTTTTGATAGATGCAAATAATAAAATTTATATAATTATTCTTTCAATAGTAGTAGCCGTACGTAAATTTTAATGTACTCAATTTAGTATACATAATTTCTTGTTCATTTTGTGTTGTCGAAATTATAATATATGATTAGTTTTGAAATTTTCGTGTGGAGATGCTTCTTGAACCGTCACAGACATTGATTTGGCTATTAAAGTGACCGAAAAGTTTTGAGTTAAGAGCTTAAATATTTTCAGGCAACAAAACCACCCTAACTAAAATTCGTGACCTCATCTGAAATAATCTTATACACGCATTTAAGAAATAATCTTATATTTTAATTTAGACAACCACAACTGATAAAAAAATGTGCATTTTAAACACATATTTTTAGGATTATTTGATTTTTTTAGCTGTAAAGCCATACATATAAAATTAAAATATAAGATTATTTTATGGATAGATCTTATGGATAGATAATACAGAGGATAGATAATACAGAGGCATGAAACAAACGGTGCAACAAAAAGAAAAAGATATACATATAAAATAGAATAATATTAATAATCATTTTATTACATAACAACCAACGTAACTAATCAGGCCAACCCGCGCCTCGTGTTCCGCAATTATTGGACGATGACAAAAATCGGACAGACATACAAAAATTGTCATCTTACAACAGTATAATCTGCTGATGTGGATCCACGTTGATGGCGTCGTTAGCGGGAAAATCGTGTGGCCAACCAGAAATCACAAATCGAAAAAAAAACAATTATTAAAGAAAATAATCATCTAGTTAAATCGTTCACAAATTTTAATTTGTTAATTTAACGTGACCAAGAAATGTTGAGTTCAATTTTTCAAACTTAACCTCGTGACTTTTTTTATTTTTATTATTTTTTTTAAAAAACTTAGGAACGGTTCTTTTCTATAGTTGTTACAAGTTATTTTTTTCCCTTATTCCACTATGTTTATAATGCAAAATTTTTAATAAAAAAATCCGAATAATATTTTCCATTATTTATAAAAAAAAAATAGGATATCATGACCCCTTAGAAATATTTTGGATCCACTACTATACATGTTTGTGGGTTAATGTATGAAGGTTACTCTTAATTTTTCTTAAATTAGATTGTACTTGAGATGCAACATCTATACGATTGCAAATACTTTTGTTTAAAAATTCTCATGCAAATTTGCTTTTACATGTATTTTATTGGTATTAAATTATTAATGCACTTCCAAGGTGTTTTTTTAGGTAGATAAGTTGGGAGAAATACTCACGCTTCTCCCCAGTATTCGAGAGCTTTTTACACTCCCGACTAATCTAGGGGGCCTGCACCTCGTTTACTAGCCATATACTGTCCAAGATCTGCCTTCTAGGGATAAACCCAGTCTGATTCTTGGATATCAACTTAGTTAAAACAATTTGTAGTCTGGCTGCCAACACTTTAGACAAGATTTTGTAGAGGCTAATTAGCATAGAAATAGGTCGAAAATACAAAGTAGATGTAGGATTTGAAACCTTTGGAGACAGTGACACAAGAGTAGCATTAATACCTTTCATCACTCTTCCCGTTGCCCAGAATTCCTTCAAAACTATCATAACAACAGTTTTAAGCAGGGGCCGAAACTTTTCAATAAGTTTGAAGTTATAACCATCAGGTCCCGGACTTTTAGAACTTCCACAACTTCTCACCGCCAACTGCACTTCTTCTACTGTGAATGGGCTGGTCAAATTCAGATTGCCAGAACTATTCAACCTTCTCGATAGGTTCCAAGAAACAACAGGTTTTCTTATAGGAGTATATTGATAATGTTTAGCGAATTCCTCATGTATGTGACTCTTAACTACCCCAACATCAGTCTTCCGTTCACCATTTATAGTCATACCATGTATAGTATTTCGTGCTTTGTTGTTTTTCAAATAAGCATGAAAATAACAGCAAGATCTAGGATTTTCATAGTGTCAGTTGATGTTTTTATTTGGACAGCAAGATCTCCAAAGATAGTTCTGTTCGACTCCTTCAGCTGGCCCTTAGTTACTTCAAACATTGAAGAATAATAAAACTGGGCAAACCAATTGCTGAGGTTTGGTCCCAGACTTCCTTAACAAATTACTCAAAAGATGGATGTGAAAACCATGCATTGAGTACTTTAAAGGGTTTAGGTCCCCAATCCATAGTGTCATTGATCAGTAGAATAGGGACATGATCAGAAAACCTTATTTCAATGGTCATCTGGGATAAGGAAGGCCATTTGTTCAACCACCTATCAGAAATCAAAATCCGATCTAATCTACTAGCACTTGGATCCCTTGACTGGTACCAAGTAAACTTCAACAATTGCAACAGGAGGTCAACAAGCTCTGCTTCGTGAATGAAGTAATTGAAATCTTGCATCTCACGAGCAGAGCAAGCTGTTAGTCCTTTCCTCTCCTGATCAGTTCTCACAGCATTGTAATCTCCACATAAACACCATAGTGCATTCCTGTATTGTTGCATATGTCGCAACAGTGTAATCCAAAGTCTTATTTTTCCAGCAATAAAGCAAGGTGCATAGATATTTATGACCCGAATTTCAGTCCTTTCTCTGCCCCACAGTCCAGCCACTTCCAAAAATCCCTCCTCCTCCATTTGGGATAATATGCTGAAGGAATCAAGCTTCCATGCAGTAAGCAGTCAACTTGAGAGTCCAGTATCTGCTTTGGTTGCAAAACCAATTGTTGTTGTATTCCAAAATCTGTCACAAACTTGTTTCTCAACTACAACCATCTTAGTTTCCTGCAAGCTTATAAATTCTATATTAAATCGTCGAATTGTATCATGTATCTCCTGTTTTTTGTTTGGTCTACCAAGTCCTCGTATATTCTGTGATAATAGACGCATTTTAACAACGGTTAGGTCAGCAATCACGATCTCCAAGGGTTTTAGACTCGATTGGCTTCCTTATCACGATTTTCCATGTCCATTTGCTGTTGGCAAAGCTCTTGAGTAACGTGAATTCCCATTTGTTGTCCAATGTCAAGTGTAATTTGCACTTCAGTACGCAGCATATCAGCACACAGCATATCAGGAGGTCCATTTGAATTAAGGTTAAGCGCAGCTTCAGGGATAACTTCTTCTATAGGTTGCAATGGTAAGCATGTGAACCCAACATTCCTTCAATTTTGCTAATTTCGTATTTGTCTCATTCTCTCCATACGTTTTTGACGATTCTCTCGTGCTATTTTTTGCCAGAGCATACGGGCTATAGGTCAAGAATGCATCAGGCTGAATTTGCATCTCGATCCTAGGCCCATTCCTGATCGCCTTCCAAGCCGATGTGGCAAGGTTGCAGGAGTAGCCTCCAGGCTGATGAGGCATTCAATAATTCAATCGGAATAGGTGACAACTGGGTACGTGCGTGAGAGACTGTTGGACTAGAGATCAATTCTAACTTATTGGTATTTTGTTGCTCTGATTCGGTCATGTTTTCCATAAGAGATTGATTAAAAAAGCCTTCCTTTACGTGTAATCCGGAATTGTTTCCACCAATAGAGATTGCCTCAATATTATCTTGGAAATTTTTTGAATCTGCCATAAAATAGGCGAAATTTTTTGAAAATGCCATCAATCGGTCTTCCAATGACCGGTAAGAGACACCGGTCTTTGGAAAACCGATATTCCGAAGCACTGGGTTTCCAAAAACTGGTTGAAATTAACAACGTTAATCCCTGTAATTAAGCTTCTACAGGTCATTGAAAGACCGGTACATGCCTTGGCGAGAAAATACACATTTTCCGATGACTGGTATTCATCTTTACGTGGGAAATGGCTTACCGATTTTTCGAAGACCGATAGGATTAGATACCGGTCTTTGGATAACCGGTGCCTTTTCTATATATTTGACCACAATTTTAGTATACTCATACTTACTAAAAAAAGTATTCTCATACTTACAACACAATAAATATCCGACAATGAGCAACTACTACGGTTCTGGATTTTATGCAGGTAGCAGATCAACTATGCTGCCAGCATGGGCCGATTTTCAACACGAGATGAGTATCGATGGAGGTTGGGAACCACCATATAGTACCCAATCAACTATGTCGCCGCCGACATCCACCATGCCGCCAACAGATGACTATGATATTTTTGTAGATCTGGTAGCTGATACGACGGGACCTGTCGACATTAACATTCATAGTTTTGAACCTGATAGCGAGGATGATGGTGAGGATATGTGGTCGATCCATCCTACACCGCGTCTCGATGAGATGTATCCTGCACCATTAGAGGGTGGACCTGCGCAGTGACATCATGATGAGTATCCTCAACTAGGGGACTCTATGGATATTCCCCCCTCTATGAGCACCGATTGTTTCGACGACGACATTGGTTTGCTCCAGATCGGCCAATTATTTAAAGACAAAGCACGTCTGCAGCGGGCCGTTGATAAATATCATGTTGTACACGCTAAAAGAGAATATTCTGTGTACAAAAGTGATAGGACAAGGTTGTTGCTGCGGCGCAAATACTTCAAGGAGACTTTTTGCACGTGGCAGCTCAATGCGCATTTTCGACCTGTAGGGTGCAAATGGGAAATCATCAAAATGTCATACTTCCACACGTGCGAAGCTAATGCGGTTAATGAGTTTCTTCACAATCTCACGAAGAGCATGGTCGCTCAGGATTTGTTTAGAATAATAACCAACAATCCAGATACCCACTACTACTTGATATTTATTATTCATTAACATACTTATAGATTATTATATTCTAACACTATTGAGTTTTATTTTTTTAGTATTTTCGGTGCAATATGTGCAATTGATGATTTAGTCTAAGTACAGCTTTGAAGTCACGTATTCAAAAGCTTGGTTTGCCCTACAGTGTGCAATTGAGATGGTACACGGTACGTGGATGTCAGGCGTTAGAAGTTTGCCCACGTACTTAGCATATTTAAAGTACTACAACCCTACAAATGTGTAAAACTTTGCTCTAAAGGATACAGAAATTCAAACCCAAAAAGAGCTGGTCTACGTATTTTGGGCATTCGGGCCGTGCATTGCTGGTTACCAACATTGTAGGCCTATCTTATCTGTAGATGGTACACATCTCTACTGTCCTTATAGACAAAAAATACTCGTTGTTGTGACACAAGATGTTAGTCGCCATATTTTGCCCGTCGCATTTCATTGGTGGACGAGGAGTTCGAGGCTTCTTGGTTTTGGTTTTTAGAAAGATTGGTACTATACGTGACATAGGACAGACCGAGTTGCATCATTTCAGACAGAGGTGCAGGTTGTCTGAGTGCAATTAACCGAATTCCAACATTCAATAGTGAGATTGGGGTTAACAGATTTTGCCTGCATCATATTTGTGCGAATGTTCATACGAGATTCAAAGATAAGATTGTGAAGGATATGGCTTGGAAAGCTGGCTCGATGTTGAGCAAAATAAAGTTCCATGACCAAATGGAGCAGATACGCGCCCGTAATCCTGCTGCGCACAGATACTTAGAAGACATTGATGTGGCTAAGTGGATGGCGTCTTACGATGAGGGACCTCGTTATGGTATAATGACAACGAATCAAGTGGAGTATTTTAATGGAGTCCTTAAGGGTGCACGCCGTCTTTCGATCACATCAATAGTCAGACAGATGCAGGAGAGTTGCATAAAATATTTTAGAGCATGGATGGGTGATTGTACCAGGATGACCTCAAATTTTGGTGCATGGGACGATAAGGCGAAACATTTCTTCGATACTTCGGCAAAGCACACCACAATGCATGTGGCAGATCCTTATGAATCTATATTTGCGCCTGTGAGGTATATCACGCAGGTGAAAACCAAAAGATCAAAAGAAATGACACGCGTCATACTGACTGATTATACGTGTTCTTGTGGGAAGTGGTCGCGGTTTGGCATCCCCTGCTCAAACGCGATACAGGTAATTTTACTTATAGCTAAATTTTATATTTTATTTAATGACAAATTTAATCAAGCAAATTCATGTAGACTTGTCGAAAATATCATGTGGATCCTCTGAATTTGTGCATTTTGGAGATGACCATCGAAGCTCTTAGAAGGACATATTCAATGTCATTTCTTCCGTTGGGTCCACTTCATGAGATACTTGTGCCACTGTATGCGCTTACGCATCCCCCCAATGGACAAAAGGTGAAGCCTAGTCCAAAAGGAAAAAATCTGCGAAAATAGAATTACAGTATGGACTATGGAAATGCATCAAACCAACGCAGAATAAGTATTAATTCAATAACGCTTTATTTTTTTAAACAAATATATATCTAACAATAATGTTTTATTTTTTGTAGAAGAAACAACCTCCTCCACAAATGCAAGACGGAGGATGTTATGACCCTCCATTTTGATTATTAATGAAAAACATTGTTAAAAAAAATAGAAACCGGTCTTCGAATGACCAGTTTGATTTTCCCGTGCAAGGCACGTACCGGTCTTCCGATGACCGGTAGAAGCTTAATTACAGGGATTTACGTTGTTAATTTCAACCGGTTTTTGGAAGATCGGTATGTCGAGACACCGATCTTCCAAAGACCGGTGTCTCTTACTGGTCATTGGAAGACTGGTTGATGGCACTTTTAAATGGCAGATTCAAAAATTTTGATATTATCTTGAGGTTTGGGCCCATTAATATGCATGATTCGCTCCATAGAATCCGGTGTTTTGAATAGGACGTTCAGATTGAATCCTACTGAATTTTCCGCCAGCAGGTTTTTCGGTGATATCATCGGAGCTAGAGCAATTTCCAATGACATCATCAGAGTCCCATTATTTTGTGCATCATCGGAAAATATTTGACTTTGTCCTGTCAGGGCCATAACTTTTTGGAAATGTCCTGCCGCGCAGTAGCCAACTGCGCGGCAGAGCTCCGCGCAGTTGCCAATTGCGCGGCAGAGCTCTCGCAGTTGCCAACTGCGCGGACCTTAATCTGCATAGTTGTCAACTGCGCGGTGTTTTCCGACCACGTACGGGTCTTCCGCGCAGCCCTTAATATAAATACCCCCATTACCTCTTAATATTTTCTCACACCTCTAAAAACACATCCTTCAACTACCATGAAGGAGCAGCTACATTTTCAGATTATTTTTTGAGGTAATTTCTTGTATATAGTTGTTATATATTATTTATATAATTGTTATAATATAATTTTCGTATTTTATCTATAGGTATTATAATG
>JAOYMZ010000019.1:185591-213468 GCA_025802335.1 Pinguicula primuliflora | reverse complement strand
ATAAATTCAACCAAAGTAAGCGATATTTACCTTCGAATTTGGCGATTGAGCGAGTTTGAATTTCTAGGGTTCTTCTTCGAATGGAACTGTAAAATCTCGTTCTGCAGTTGGCGGCGTAAATGTGTTTGGGTGGGAGATTAAATATGATGGCATTTTGATGTAATTTGTGAGAATATTAGAAGGTGGGTATGAACTGAAGAAGTGGAATTAGTCCAATGTCATGATGGCATCCTCAATATGATGGCATTTTGAGGACGTTTGTTACCAGGATCCCATTCCTTTAGATGATATCTTGTGGACCTATAAGGTGCTAGGAAACCTCAGCATTGGCATACCCACCATCACACAGGTAATATTTACCTACATTACGGTTACGTTAGGATAAACCTCATATGCGCATTATGTATCATAAATTGAACATCAGTTACCTTGTGGCACCTTGAATCCAGGATCCTTAGTCAATGCCTCATACAATACCCTACTGTCTGCGGCAGAGCCCTCCCAACCGATTGCTACGTACACAAAGTTTCCATTAGTGTCCACCACACCAAGAACATTAAATGCTATGTGACCCTTTCTCATTCTGTATCTTGCAAAATCACCTCTAGCTGCATGACAGGGAATGTACGTATCATCCAATCATCAATGCCACTAGCCGATTTGACTACTGTTTTTTTTCTGTGTAGTAAACATGGCATTACGGGCTAATGCCACGCGAATTACCACATAATGACAGATAATTCCCCAAAGTAAACGGATCCTAATAGTTTTATTTTTATATGATTCTGATTGTATATATAATAAGAATTCTTATTTATTAATTTATTTTGATTTTTAATGATAATTTAATTAATAAGATGTTTGTTTTATGTTTAACAAAACAAAAAAATATAACTAAAAACTTAATGGTAATAACTCTTAGAAAATTTTTATCCTCCATAACTTATATGCAGATTAATGAGTCTTATGTCCAGGATTCTAATTGTAGCCGTCGGATTCACATCATTTGTATGACCGCAATTAAAATTCTGGACCTAAGCTCATTAATATGAATATAAGGTTCCGAAGTTGAAAAATTTTGCTATCTCTTAAGTGATAATAAAAAATAAATAAAAGTTCAAATCCCAACAAATATTTTGTGGAGTGCATGATCAAATAAACATCCCAGAATAGATTGAATGATAGTTTTTGTTTGATTGAATGATAGTTGAAGTGATTAGTCCACAAACCTTGTAACATGCTATATCTAATAAAATAAATTCAACTATAAAAAACATGCAACTCGATAAAAATGGTCAGAAGGGTCGAATTCTGAACCCTACCCTACATGTCATGACGGGTAAATGCAATGGCGGAACTAGCCTAAATATTGGCCCGGGGCTAAAACCTTAGGACCCATTCTTTTAACTTTTTTAATAAATAATAAAAAATATTAAAAATAATATTAAATATCATAACATAATATTAAATATTAAAAATAATATTAAATATCAAATAATTAAACAATAAAATGACTAAATATATCGCTCACCAATGAAATGATATATTTTAAACCAAAATATCTTAGTGATGCTTTTATCTTCCATCTCCACTCTAAGGATAAGTCTATTGGAATATTATATCATACCGATTGGAGAAAGAATTGTCAATCAACTTAAATAGGAATGTGGTGTTTCAATCAATCACCTTGGGCTCAAGGTTTTAATGAGAGTAAGCCACATTCACCTATTTAAGTTGGCCACACACGCGCACCTACGCACACGACGCCCGAACCCAGAGAATGGCGGGTCCATTTTCTAACATGGTATCGGAGCGGGCGGTCTGAGGCCCGAGTTTATTTCCGGAGGAGAGTCCAGAGGTTGTACCCATGGGTGCGGGGGCCATGGAGGTGTTCGTCCCAATGTTGGCCATTGTTATCCAAATCCAATAGGATTTACCTAGTTGGACTTAAGGGGGAGTATTGGAGTATTGTCTCATACCGATTGGAGAAAGAATTGTCAACCAATTTAAATATGAATGTAGTGCTACAATTAATCACCTTGGACTCATGGTTTTAATGAGAATAACCCACATCCACCTATTTATGTTGGCTCACACACGCGCACCTGCGCACACGAGGCCCGAGCCTAAAGAGAGGCGGGTTCATTTTCTAACATGAAGACGCGTGATTCTACTTAGGAATTGAGAGAAATGCCGCAAGTGTTTATGTGGTTCAGCATAGCCTACGTCCACGGGATGAAACGTTCCACATTCTTGTTGTATTATTTTTCTTCTTATGTTTACATCATAGAATACTTGTTTATACAGGAGTCTCCTACCCACACCCATAATAGGGTAAATCCTGAGATTAATGGAAAGATAATCCCGAAAATATTTTCCCTCCTTATCTCTTTCAAACAAAGTCTTTTAACTAAGATTGAAATGCTCCTTCATAGATATAAGCTTGTCTTGTTGTATCTCTCTTATTAACACCATATTTTTAAGATAACATTCAAGACTATCTAATTCAATTTCCACACTAGTGGGATCACGCTCACGAGGAAGATCATGCTGAGGAGTAGGATGTATTACTTCATTCTCTAATCTAGTTTGATCATTATCCAGAGGTGAAGTATCAACTTCATTTTCCAATCTACATTTTAATTTTCCAATGTATGTCCAAGCATACATTGCCTAACCCAAACGACTAAGGACTCCAGTCAAAGAGGTCCTATTTTAATTTTGGCAGACAGGCATCTTATGTATCATGCATGGGATGTGAGTGCAGTTTAGTTTTTTGGGTTTCCTGATTTTATATATAAAATATAAATTACCATAAAAGAAGAGAGTAGAAATGTACCAAATTTCTAGACTAGACAGAAAGAGCACAATTATTCAAACCATCATCTTTCTTTCTAGTTTCCACTGACCCTCCACGGCTCTTCTCTAATTTCTCATATGATTTCTGCAGTTCCCTCACATTGTTTGTTGCTAAGAACTAGAATATCTTTCTTTTTTTTAGCAAAGCAAGAACTAGAATATCTATTCTTGCTACCCACTGTGTCAATACAAAAAAAGTTCAATTATCTGTAGAAATCCTAAGCACCAGTTAATCCACATTTTCATATAAAATCAAGGACAAATAAAACCTAGATACACGAACAGGATCAATACCACTTTATAACTCCATCACTTCATAAAAAGCCAGTTTTTTTTTTAGCAAAGCAAAATGGCACTTTCTATATGCTCACGTTATATGCATGATTCCTTTACATCGACAAACCAGCAGCTAAAAATAATACAACAGAGCAAAAATCTGCAACCAATGACATGATTCTTGGAGCGATTAACATACCTAACATAATTATCACCTATGCACAGAAGAAGCTTCACCAACATAACCTTTAAACTACCTTTCCATAACCGGAACAGGAAGAATTATATGATTAGAGAGCAGAAGAGAAGAAAAGAAGAAACAAAAGTAGAACACTGAGGCTCTAAGCGAGTTTTAGCCATCAAATGCCTAGACCATTGTAATGGACCAGCTGAAAGGCCTATTAATCGATTTTTTTTGTTGTAGTCCGGGCCCGCCCCACTCTAGATCCGCCCTTGGGTAAATGGGTCTTCAAAAAAACCATTGTTTTTGTCGACAAGAGCTGAAGATCGATATCATTCCAGTCGAATAGAAACCTGTGAGCACCTCAATAATGGAATAATTAATAGGTGGCTCCGAAAACCTGCAATAAACCAACTATTCTATTCTGCTTTCAAACTCGGATTATGGGTGTCAAAGATGGACTCGTCCAACATCTCTTATTTGCAGCATCTGCATCAGCATCTGCTGATCTGCATAGCAAATCCAAATAAAAGCTAAATATAGGTATTACTAGTTCAATGAATAGCTGTGTCCATTTTCGGCGCAAGTAGTCTAGGCACCGAAAACTCAAACACTGATTACTACTACTGGCATAAGGCAAATGTGACGTAAGAACTTTAAACTTAACAATAAAGTATATAAGACTAACCACGTGCCTTGCTCACCAAGCTTGCCTAGACGGTGAAAAGCAATCTAGCATGCCAACATGTCTTTCTCACAAAATCTGAAAGATTCTGAAAATACGTGCAACCTAAGGCCTGTCGACAAGTATTAGGAGGCTGGGAAATGAGCCATGCTTCGTTATCAACTTTAAAAACAATTTATTGGTTGGCCTGAAGTGCCATTGTCATCACTAAGAAGGCATGTAAGCCCGAAGGACATTTGCAGATACATATCCATAGTTGTATGTGCATCGCAGAAGACCCCAACTGGATAAATATATTTTGCCATCGTACCTACAAATTTCATTGAACACGACTCCATTGTTGTGGGCAACCATTACAATTCCCATCTGAACAAAATAATCACAAAACCCAAGGAATAGGACTGAAAAAAGAAGGCGTTGGACGACATCATCATCTTCAAATCATAAGAAAAAAAAAGGAAAAAAATATATAAAACAAGAATCACCTCTTAAATCACAAAATCTGTAGGCTTCTGACAAGTCCTTGAAAAGATAGGATCCTTCAACACATACTAGGAACCCAACAAATGACTCAAGCTTGGTATCAACTTCGGGAGCAATTTATGTGTTGACTTATCATAGGTTTTATTATCACTAGAAATGATTGTGAGCTCATTCATCATCATTGCATATGCATCACCAAACGCCTGCATAAGAATAGTACACCGTCTAAGGAGCAATCAAACTCGATATTAACCAATCAACAAACGCCACACATCTGGGCAAGGCAGTCATATTAACCAATCAACAAACGCCACACATCTGGGCAAGGCAGTCATATTAATAAACAGTAGCCAACAAAGCAAAAGATTAACCGAGTTCATGATCTCAACATCTTTAGGACTTAAAAGTAATGCAATTTATGCGTATTGGACTTCTTACGAAGGAAACATGTAGACATGCGCTGAAAAACACATTATATCAGGCGAGGAAGAGTTAAATATAGAATAATATATATTATTAGAAATTCTAGTATTCGCAATGTACGATTCCGGGAACGACAACGCAATGTACGATTCCGGGAACGACAACGCAATGTACGATTCCGGGAACGACAACGCAATGTACGATTCTGGGAACGACAAGGCAATGTATCAGCTTGAACAGTTACAAGCTCTAATGTGGACAGAGAGATCTCCAGGATAAAAAATGATTTATTGATTTAGTATCATGTCCCGGTCAACGTGAATTCCTTGATGTATATGGATGATATTTGTTGTAGGACAGCAATTACCAAAAAAAATCTTACGTTATTGGAATCCATTATGTATATGGATGATATTTGTTCAGGTCAACAATTATCAAAAAAACAATTACAAAAAAAAATCTTACGCTATTGGAATCCATTATGTATATGGATGATATTTGTTGTAGGTCAACCATTACCAAACAAAATTAACCAGGCGGCAAAAAAAGAAGCCCAGGCGGCTAGACGCCGCCTCAGCGGCCGATGCACTGGGCAGCCCCACCTCCGCCCGGCGCCTTCTCGTACACTGATTTATAATAAAGATCAATTAGCGTTCTCATTAAGTTGTTGGGTTGCTCAATTCTAATATAAGACCTGTCAATCTAACAGTTCACATTAAATGAGTCATTTGTAAACTTCAAGAATATTCTAATCTAGGTCCAAAGGTCATAGCATTATATTATAAATACCTCTAAAAGGAATACAATCATAATTCATCTCCTCCTCACGTTAATTTAGAATTATGAGGAATACAATCACAATTCATCACATACTCACACTTTTCTAATATGTTAAATAAAGAATTGAACAAGCTAAAATTGATAAACCAACCTTTATACACTGATGTATGCGGAAACAATTTCTTCCAACATTATCAGTCAAAAATAGAGGATCATCGATACAGAGTGGGTCAATACTGCAGGACAGTTTATCATGAGATTAGAATGAAATGAATCTCATGTACAAAATGAACTAAAATCTTTACCTGCAGCCACGCTCCCTGTTCAAATATACCCCAGCTCCCTGAACCGAAATCCGCATCTGCCTCGGGTCAAATACATTCCTGAGGAAAAGAAAGTTCAGGAAAATTGATGGCTATTCATTTTTCTTTCACATATGGTAGTGTGAAAAGGTAGAACATTGACTGGGACAATTTATTGACAGATATACCTAAAAGCTTTTACTTACCCAAAGAAATATAAAAAATCCATTAGGAGGCTTCCGTAGTTCTACAAAGTAATAAATGCACATTTTTAGATATAGAAGCAAATAGTTTTCAAGAAAACTCAAGGGTAAATCCAAGTAAAAGAATATTTCTACTTGATTGGTAGGTCGACCATGATGATGCTCATGCTGCAAAAAACGCGTGATTAACAATATCTGCAGAAAAATGATCAGGCAAAATATAAGCAGATGCATACAGAAAAGAAAGAAATAACATAAAATGAAGTTAATTGAAATGGTATTCATAGAAATTGAAACCTGTCTTCGATGGGGAAAAACATTTGTCCTACAGAATCAGTAGAACAGGAGCTTACCAAGCAATAAGAACTTAAACCACCTGAATATGACTGGTACAAACCACGATCAGCTAAGAACTGCTTTAGCACCAATGCAAGAGGTGTGACAGCAGGAAACTGCTCGGTTAGATTTTTAACCTGCATGGTGAACTCACATCACCATAATCAGAGGATGACAAGACAATAAACATGTGTCCTGGCATTGCACAACTTATGGAGGACTAGATCAGATAGAAATTAAAATGATTCCAACTATTAGAACATCTTTTCATAGAGATTTAGATTGTCAGAGAAAAAATTACCAGTCCCGTTGTCTGCAGTCCACTGTGTGTTGGAGACTTGAAACTGATGTCCAGCCGCACAGGTTTAAAACCATCATCTATGTCATTCCTTATCTTACTTTGTACATGCAAAGTAGTGCCTGCAGAGCAAGTTGCACTAGCCCGTGAAGGATTGCCATCTTCAGAACCTGCATGATCTGCACTTTCCTTCGGTTTTGGAATGCTCGATGAATCACAGATGGTATCATGAGGAACTTCCACCACGAGCATTATGATAGGAATCTAAAAAGGCACATGTTTACACGAAAACTGTGAGATGTGATGGAGTCAATACAAATGAAAAAGGAAGAGGAGGTAGTTGTGGGTGCTTACAGCAGTATTTTCCACAACCTTCAGAGAATCACTCTTAACCCACTCTTGGTTACCAAGATACCTAGCAGCATGCTAAAAGAATGAACAAATCATAAGCTAGACAAATTGGATGAAATAATAGAAAAGCATTGACGATGAAACAGGAAAATAGAATACTTCGCAAAAAAGGTCACTGCAACCAACAAATAAAGGGGGAAAACAAGTAGACCGAATTATAAACTATAAAAGATACAAAGAAAAAATGACTGCAAAGGAAGTTTCAACAAAATTGCAATTTTTCTATTGATGGCGAAGAACTGCGCAACCATATTCAAATCAAGTAAACTATTTCCTATTCACACGATGAAGCAAGCTAATCTCTGTAATCAGGATCACCCTCTTTCCATTCAGCAAGTTCCCTATTCCATGATCACCCCTTGAATTTTGGAAAGGCCTTCCTGATACGATCCATAAAACAAACTACCCTTGAATTTACCGAACTCAGTAATGTCCATCATCAACCAAGACTACAAGAAGCACTGGTGCACGTAAGAATATCAAGTGTTATTTCTCAATATTTGCTTACGACGGCGGGTCATTGTTTTTCTATTGGAAAACGTTAGCTCAAACTGAATGTAGTGTTGGGACATTACATTCCTGGATATTTTCAAATAACGAAAGAAAGAATTAAGACCTATGCCAGAACCAATTTTGTTATCTCGCAAACCTGAAGGCAAGTTTCTTTAATACCATTACGACCCTCTAAGATCCCAGCTTCTTTGATAGGTTCCTGAAAATAAGCACAAACGTGATATGCTTTCAAAGTTCCATATCTTGAAGAAAAATTGGAAACCATATAATAAATTTATTCTCACCAAATTCCTAACAGGAGGAAGACAGACCACAAGGTCCACATCGCTAGATGGGAGAGCCAAGCCAGTAGCATTTGAACCAAAAATATTAGTTCTGGAACGAGGCCACAAAACTTGGAGAGACCGTGCAACACGCTTAACAGCCCAATTAATATCACGCTTCCTAATTAAGTTCTCAGCAGCAACCTTAATAATTCATAAAAATTAATAGGATTACAGATTATTAGTCAGAAAGCATCTAATAACTTAAAAGTCAACCCAAATTGGCAACCAAACACAGTAGCATATAATGGCCCAATGCAAGCTGATGAATGATGATCCAGAACAGCATACCTTCTTGCAGAAAGTGTCGATTTCATCATGAAGAATATTATGAATCATTGGCAGATATATGTTGCCTGCTGAACAGTTCTGTGACTCAGGAGGTTGCAGAGGTAATGTAATATCTGGCTGAGAAGAAAAACAAGCCATACGAGGAAGTGAGACAGAATAAGCCAAAGAAGCCAGCTAAATGAAGTTAGGTAGATATGGGAAATATATACATGATCATGATCACGAGCTAACTGTGAAATCGCAACAAGCCGATCCTGAAGCAATTTTCCGGAAAAAGGCTGTATCAGCTGGTGAGCTGGAATGCCTTTACTCCTCCACGTAGGCCATACCACTTCACTGCCTGCAATATCCATGCATGATTCTTCAGAATTATCTCCATCATGAAACGAACCCTTCATACCCCAGTGCCTTGGGCTTGAGCTACCAGATCGAACAGTTGAAAACCCCCTATGTTTCCTGGAATCACTCTCAGGGGAGGGCGGAGGTGGGCATGGAGCACTTGGAACACAAAGGACCACAGGAGAAGGTGGTCGCTTTATCCGAGGCTGTTCCCGTCTGTTTGTTGGAACACAAGGACTCTTATGATCATAACTATGCCTAAATTCTGATCTTGATCTTTCCCTAGACATATTTGGAACTATAATTGGCCTCAGCATGGGATACGGTAGCGTATCCACAGTCTTCATTTCTCCATCACTTGAAACTTTGAATGTTGATCCCGAGATGCTCTCTTCGGCACCAACATCAGCCATTTTGGAAGAAGTGTGCAGAACCTTGCTGCTAATTTCACTTCCTGGCAAAACATAACCAAGACTCCCTGGACCCAAAGGATCAAAAGGAGAGCAGAAAGAAGCAGCAGATGGCGAAGTCAACCCACTATAAGAAGAGGAGAAGGTAACCATATCATCAACGGCCCTGGTTAAATCTGCTTCTCTCCAAGCCCAGGAGCTATCATCCGAACAAAGAGAAGGAGGGCGTGAGAAACTGTTACCGGGATAATCAGAAGGATTCCAATACATTACACCACCACCAAAGTACTGATTATAGTCCATCATGCTGATGGCATGAGTTTCTGACTCTTCTTCTGACATCCAGTGTCTGTCCCGCTCATCAACTATTTCTTGTGTACCTGTACCATCAGTAAAGTCCACCACCTCACCACTAACAGTTTTTTCATCCTCGGAAGTAGTTGTACCACATTGCACATTTTGGAAAGACGACTGTCGCCTTGGTATGAACTCAGAATAATAATTGCAAGTACTTGCAGGAGTTGCAAGTACTGGTGGAACAAATCTATCAACACCGTGTACTGCAGGACTCCAATCTACCTTCACAGGCAATGGTCTGGCAATCCCACTATATATCTTCTCAATAGCAGATTTTCTTACATGCAAATTCTGCACAAAGGAGCGATGGAAACGAGTTTGCAAATTGTGCCCAACATCAAGATGCAATCTATCAGTGGCAGCAGGAAGATGTGTGGTGGTCAATGGATGAATAGGACCGATGTTGGGCCACTCGTAAGAAACATATGCAGGTGAATTGATGGCCCTGACTCCAAGGAAACTGCGACTTGCTGGATCGTGAATTAAAGACGATTTTCCCTCCATGTCACCATCTTTTATTCGCTTTCCTAAATAATCTTCTGCATTGCATCTGGAAACAATTGCCGTTTTGCACTTTGAATAATTGCATTTGACCACAGGCTCTATAGTTGTTGAACCAGACTCCAGTTCAGACTTCAAAGAATCATTTCCAGTAGTGTCAACATGGTACTTCAAGCAGAAACTCTGATCAGCTTCAGAAGAATGACCATTACCCATATGGTCCAAGTTGCTTTGAAAAACAATATTCTTCGATACATTCGCTAAAGTTGAACTTCCAGATGCCAAATCGGACATGCAGGGTCTGTCTTCGGAAGTAATAAATGAAGAGGAGACTCCAGTGCTTTTTGATTGACAATCACCAACCTCTGAAGGATGGGGGACAGAGTTTTTACGCTTCTTCATTTCTTTTCTATTCTTCCTGAGAGAACCTCGTAATTTTCCATTGGTCACTCCTTTAACAGGTTCCTGTCAGTGATAATAAGTTAAAATCTACCATCCCTATGAATTCTAGCTACTCCATATAGAACGAAAAATTAGCACAACCATTGCATTTGCTGATAAATTATTTCCTCCTATAGGATCCTTCGCTGGAACCCGATTATCATAATAGTTGGATGCTTTGAATCCTTCCGTGCTGGTATACATTATCTTATTCTCTTTATCCTGAAACATTAAGGCACAGATTAAGCATCGTGTATAAAGAAGTTCCAAATTCGTGAAGGTTGCCCTGAATTGTGTGGGACGAGAACAGCATACCTTAGTGGGCCGATCAGGTTTGGAATCATCAAAACAATGCCTTGAGATTACATTAGACTTTTTACTGTTGTTCTTACTCTTCTTCTTACGGCTGCTCGCAACCGGTTTCTCATTCAATTTTTTCATATCAAGTTTCGCGTTTTCCTCTCCAAGTAACTCTAATTTCGTGCAATCAAGTGAAACAACCAAGAGTATCTCTCGAAGTTGTCTTAGAATGATATCAGAAATGCTATTTACAGAGTCCAGAGAGCTGAAAAAAAGTTTCTCTTGGTCACATCCATCAGTCTGAGCAGTAGAAAGCAGTGAGGAAACACCCTGAAGTATATACAAACTATCAAAAATATAATACAGGGAATTTCTATTCCCGTGAACTTCTGCTACGCTGGCAGGGGACTTAGCTCTTGAACTGGTTCCTGTGAAAGTACCAATGCCCTTTCTACTCAGTGACGATGAATGAAGTCTCCAATTTGTATCATCCAAGAAGAAAGGTCTGTGCTTTACCATGTAGGCTGTCTGAGATTTAATACCAGTTATCAATAAATGCATTGAAGGGAGGTACCAAAAACAGACCTAGCCTAAGTTAGTGCAACACAAAAAATTGGATGGAAGAGGAAACCCAATTCCGCGCAAAACTAATCGCCTTATTAATGCAATATTGCAGATAAAGAGTGCAATTGACTTTTAACCACAAGCATTCGAAAAGAACGCTACGGATAAAAAATAAGAAATTGCATTTGCAAACAAGGACATCATTGAACATATAACAGATTACCAGTGAGGGTGCAGCTTTTCCAAGGTATGCACGATACAACCTCTTCCTCATGGAATCATCCAACTTCTCCCACCAATCTAAGCAACCTTTCTTCCTCCAAAACAAATTAGCAGCTACACCAGCGGCACTCAATTTCTCCTTCAACTTTGCCCCTCTTTTCTTACCACTGTTGCTATTCAACCATGCCAAGACCAAAGCGATTTCCAGTCTATTCACAACAAACTCCTCCAGACTATAATACCCCTTCGCTTTCAGCCATCCCAGCTCCACCCATTCTTCCGTCACCTTCGCCTCTTCCCCTCCCCCTAAAAACTCCCCATTCGTGATCTCATCCATAATCGTCACAAACTTGTTCACATCCTTAACTAAACCTTCCTCTAGACACATGGCATCAAGACAAAGAGGTTCATTTCCTTCCCTCCCCCTCTCCCCTTCCGTCGAGCTGAACAGCTCCACAGACCTGTAAATCTCGACCTTAGCGCTGCCGGACTCAGCGACCCGCGCCAACAGGCCTTCCGATTTTCGGAAACATACTGTTGGAAGGTTGGAATCATGCTGGGGTAGATCCGGGAGGATGATGAACCGTCCGTGTCCATATGATTTGAGCTTCTCCCTCATCTGCAGTAAAATTTTGACGAATTTGTAGTCAAGTACCGTCAGATGCGCACGTCGCTGGTGCACCGATAGAGATGAGAACCATCGCAGCACTGCGGAGCGTGTGCTCGAATTCGAAGTCTGTATGGCCTCTCTAGAGTGGTATAGAGAGATATGTGCCGTAAGGGAGTCCAGAAGTTGTTGTTTGGTTCCCATCGAGATATTGTACGGCGAGAAGATTCCGTCGCCGGTGTACTGTGGAAGACAACAGAGGATGCGACGGACAACGTGCGACCGGGAATTACGGAGCTTTGTGCGAAGGGGAAGAATAAGGGAATAATTGGATACCCCCAAAATTCGGAAGAATTCGGAAGAGCAACTTGTATTTTCTTTTTGATTACCTTTTATAATTTTTTTAATTAAAAATATTAAAAGAAAAAAATAAAATAACTAATTGGTATACATTTTAATCAAATGAACATTTTTCACTTTTCTATGACCCACAAAAAAAATTTATTCTGAGATATCAAAATTAAACAATATAACGTCATTCAACCTCAACTTTTGCTTTTAATATATCACGGAATAAATCCTCATACATCACACTTGTGTCTCTCACAAAGAGATAATAGAATAAATGCAACTCGAATTCCCTATCAACTGTTTAATAAGTGTTTCTCAAATACACACACGGACGATTCCAAGCGTCGGTGCATCACGATTGTCGAGATGAACCCGCTCTGAATAGGTTGTATCACTTTAAACTCTATTCAATGTAATCGTTCAGGATTGTTTTATATGATATCAAAATTTTGACATAATCAAAATCAATCGAAATTTTCAAACTACTAACCAAACAAGCCTTAGATTATGGAATCTACTCACTTGAACTCTGAGAAGATAAATCAGCTCGGCTTATATCTCATCTATATACAAAATTAAAATCATCATACAAAAAACAGAACGATCACACAAGTATGGCTATTTAACGAATCGAGCTCGAACGAACATGCCAGATTTGAGTTATTTTGTTAAGTTTAGTGAAAGAGTCAAGCTAATTTGTTAAGCTTAGAGAACAAAATTTTGTGTTTAAACTCTTTTCATTATGGTTCACGAGCTGAACAAACAAGCTAAATTCGAACTTGTTCATAAAAGACTATGTTCATGTACAACCATAATTAACATAGATATTACAGCTACTACTGCCTTATATCACTTCTTTTATTTTGATACTACATTTGCCTATAGGAATGCAAAAAAAATCTAAAACTGAATTCGAATCCGAACCGATCGGATTTTATCCGTTCTGTTCGATTTTTTTCGGATTCGGATTATCCGAAAAACTAATGGCTCGGATTTAGATTTGGATTCAGTTTTTACTTCAAAATTTCGGATAACCGTTTGGTTATCCGAATCGAAGCGAAAAAATATATTGAATTTTAATTTAAATATTTCGTATAATTTTTAAAGACTCTCATCTCACTCACGGCCCTCCGTCGAAATACCTTGGGATCAATAAGAGTAGTAGATGCAAAATCTGGACATGAAAGTTGTAGCCCTGTCATAGTCGTGGCTTGCCAGGCCTCGTTGATGATCTGGACAATAAATTGAGGAACATGAAGGCCGGTGAAACCAGACGGCCATTAATAGATTCGTATGCTTCCTGGGTCACAACCTTTAGAATTGATTAACCAAAGTGCATTCACAAAAACATGAATCTTTTCAAGTAATCAAAGCTAGAATAACAGGAACATAGACGAAATGGTTAAAATTTTACCCTTAAAATTCTCAAATTGATTGAGATACGTGCATGAAACAATCCATGGATTGAGGAGGAAGATGAGGAAGATGATAAACTTGGAATGCCCCATTGATTTAATGATCGAAAACCCAGATATAATACAAGGTTTTCTTTCAATCTCAGTGGGCAAATCCTTTAGATTTTGCACTCCGAGCGACAGACATTGGCAAAAGTTGTTTTTTTTAGTCCGTCTCTTCAACAATTGGCTAATCTGTTTTTAAAGAGGCATCTTTTTTACCGTTTATGTAATGTTACTGCCTTCCAGCTTCCTATTCAAACGTGATTTGCTGTAGTATTGCGATGTCGCTGTTTTATTTTTTAACCTTGCATACTATTGTATCCGAAATCCGATTAAAATAATACGATTTTAAATAAATTGGATATAGTTATTGTTTTTCAAAATCCAAATCTAAAAAAATCGAAAAAAAAATCTTAATCCAATCCGTTCGCTACCCTATCAATCTATATCTTAGTGAATCGTACTTTATGCATTAGTATACATTTTTTTTGAAAAGTGGTAATTAGTTTAAATAATTGCTAAATCATCCTTTATAATCATGACATAATTGAGCATGTCCAAAAAACAAAAGTTGCGATTGAGGGTTCAACTTCAGCATAACCATAAATAGTAAATTTGCTTAGAACCACTATAGCGCACCCTCTCCCCAGCACCCCCAGCGCACTCCCGGTTGACGTTACAGCCACAGCAACAGACACGCCAACACGTGCTGACCTCCTCCTGCATCTCCATGCCGTATCTTGCATCTCCAAACGATGTTCTGCTACCGTATCCCGCATCTCCAAACGATGTTCTGCTACCGTATCCCGCATCTCCAAACGATGTTCTGCTACCGTATCCTGCATCTCCAAACGATGTTCTGCTACCGTATCCTGCATCTCCATACCCAGATTGCTGCCCGTATCCTGCGTCTTAACGGCGCGCCACCTCTTCCGCATCGGCATATGTGGACGAGTGGAGGACTGGGAGGGAGTGGACGTCTACCGGGAATGAATGCCGAAGGCGTCTACAGCGTTTGAGCCCCCTGTTGACGGCGGGGTGGGCTGGGGATGCTGGGGAGTTGGGTGCGCTATAGCCGTTCAGAAATTTGCTAGGGTCATAGTGGCAAAATCTGCATATGAGAGAGAGGAGCAACAGATCACCAATTTTCAGGTCCAATATCTTACAACCAGATCCTTCTAATCCTGGTTATCCAAGTGTTGTGAATCAACGATCACAATTACAATTAATATCATTAATCTGACTGTAGGATGTTGGACCATAAAATTTGTAACAGATATACTTGTAAATGTGAGGTAACATAACAATAGATCCCATGAGGCTACTTAAATTCGTTCCCCAACAACAGGAAATAAGTTCACCGGCACAACCGCTACGGGGTAAAATCTTTCAGTGGACAGTATCTCGATAGCACGTCAAGACAAAAGTAAGCTTATATTTGTTTAGCAAAGCATATGTAAGCTTAAATTGTATGAGATGACACAAGAGAAATCAAAGTCCTGTGCATGCAATCATTGAACAGCACACAACGTTCCCTGAGGTTGGGTTTCTAGACTAGGCACCCCTTTGTTATAGTGCCTGTCCAGGAAGAGCATGCATTGTTGAAGATGGGGCAGCTCTCACCTGTTCAGACGCAGAAGCTTCATTCGGGGTTGTCCCGGACGTGGCAGTAGCAATAGCAACACCATCCGATTCAATGCATCCCTCTTTTATTTTTCCTTCCACGAGCACAGGAACTGGAGCTTCAGTAGCATCTGATATTGCGGTAACTAAAGCAAGATAATCACGTGAAGTAGAAGCATTCACATTCTGCTGGTGAAGTGATGGCAGTGCTGATTGTGCTGCATGCAAAACTTCTTTGTCAGATGCTTTTGGCTCAGCAAGGAAGCCTTTAGCTCTTGATTGGTGTTTCTTTCCTGCCAAATGACTTTGAAATGATATTGCTGATTCACACTTCACACTGCATAATTCACATGCCAGTGACATAGTATCCTTAGGCTTGGTGGAATCCAACACCTTTTTTGCTCGGCTAACCGGCCTCATCTTTCTCATTCCTTTGCTACCCCTCATCTTACGTTTCGTTCCGTGCCCGGCTCCTTTAGAGTAACTACTCCTCATATTTATACCTGACTTTTCAGCTGGTTCTAGAACTTCTTCAACCTTCCTTTTTCCAAGAGCGACCGTGCTGTCTTCACTAATAGCCTGAGAAGGTAAGGTTTCTAGCTTTGACTGTTGACTCCAAGGCCCACTATTTTGATGGGGCTGGTGAGAAACTGCTACGTTCGGCTGAGAAGTAGGTATCAGTTCCATCTGACCGCCCATTACCCTCCTGTTAAATTTTGAGAACTCTTCGAACATTTTCACTTTCTTCTTATGCTGCTTTCCATTCATGTGGTTCTGAAGAACTTCAAGGGTGTTGCAGTTAACTCTGCAGAGCTCACACCAAGCAGGTTTTCGAGGTGGAAAGAGAGGCAAAGAATGAGCTTGGTCCTGAAAAGATGATACTGGAGCAGAAACTGACGAATATGAATGTCTGGATTGATAACGGCTGCCTTCGCCGTGTGATCCACCCTGGATGTATACTGTTTGATCCTGACTCGGTAAAGGGCCACGATTATCCAGTGCATGACCCATGCTAGGTCCCCAACCGAGATGTTGATGGCCTAATAGATTTTGTTTAGGACCAAGATAAGGCTGAGGAACGCCTTGGGGGACTATGCCATTGATGGGCCCAACATTTTCATATGAAGGTTGCTGCTCAACCTGCAGAGTCTATACCGAAATTTCAACAAATAAACTTCTGGTTAAGTATTTCATTCAGGATAGAAACTGCAATACTTAAGAAGTGATCAAGAAAAAAAGGAATATGGCATCTAGATTTTCGGTACTGCCAAGGTCAAGGTAAATGGGGGAACAACTGGAATATTTCACTAAGACCATAGGAGTATTGCTGTTTCTTGACACACGATTGAAATGATGTGAATAGACAAATCAAAGGCGCTAAATATCAGGTAAAGAAAAATAGAGAGTATATGATCAGTCACCTCATTACCTCTGCACATTTTTTTTACCCCTGCACATAAATATCTAATGATATGCACACTATTCTAGTATTTGCTCGGGAGGACCTATTCGGCCTGGGTGGTCACCGAGTCGGCCTAGGCGGACCTAGGCCCAGGAACATTGGATTTGCATTAACATAGGTTATTAACCCATGTGAAGTGGTAAACTTGTTCACCTCAAGTTTATATGTATGGAACAACCATTAATATTTTGTGGTGCATATGCATACTGATGGGAAGATAAAGTGGTAAGTTAAGGCATAGGAAGCTTTTGAACACTCCTGTTTTCCAATTAGAATAAAGAAACCCATATGATGAACCGTTTGATCACCAGCAGGAAACGAACCACCCACCTCCGTTAAAAACCAAGAAAAATCTGAAAAGTAAGATATATGTGCATAGTGAATCCATAAATCTTCCCAGCTCGTGTCAACTATTTCTGTGAATGGGAAATAACAACTTCAGGCAAGGATCCAAAGTATAAGAGCTGACCACGTTGAATAGGCTTGAGGTTGACTGGTTATATTACTGGTCTAGCCTCAAAGACAGTTTTACACCCGGAGTTAGCAGCTCAGCTACGTACATAAAATTTAACCAATAATTGCTTTTGAGTAAACCAATGACATAGTTTCTCTGGTGAAGATATAGTTACTTGGATATATGATCTGCGCGGGGTTACTTAGCTAAGTTGAATAGTAAAGTCAGAGATACAAAGCCTGCTTAACTAACCATAAACAAAATCCAAAAAGAAAAACTCAAATGCACGCATCAAGTGGAGATTCAACAGGTATAGAATTTATCATGTGAGCAAATCAATAGACTCAGTTACTATTTATCGTGATAAAATTGATTACATGAGAAACTAATCTACAATATCCGCCACAAACATCAAATATTATCATTGACCTTAGTAAGAACCAGTTCTGTTGCAATACTACGTATGAGAAATGTTTCAGGAAAACCCTCAGCTCAGCAATTTATTTTCTGTACATAGAACCGTGAATCACACCCAAATTTTAAAAAAAGTATCAGAAACGTCAAGCAGATACATTTTAGCTGCCATTCATGACACAAAAATAATTCGACCCCACTCACAAGCCCCAGGAGAAGAGAAATTTTCTCCTCCCGAATCCCGCAAAACCTTGGAAATCTTAATGCTATAATGCCTTTCAAATCCTCCTAGCCATTATCCTACAGCAATAACTCTTGAAAAAATGGTGGATGATCATGGGACTCTCCGAAAATCGAAATTCTTGATCAATGGAGGAACACCCCATTTGTTCAATAAGATACCAAAGTGGATGATTGACTCATTACCTAATCCCTACTAGAAATAATCGCAGGAAATCATTTGATAGCACGAATTCCTATTTCTCAATGATATTCCACAATCAAGACAATTGGCTGAATCCCGTGAAAGCATTTCATAGAAGTTCATTGATATCTTCTGTTATAGTCCCAAATTGTAATCAATCTCATATTTGAGTTGGATTTTTTTTATTAATAATCATATTTTTAATATGTAATTTATCTAAGCCATGGGAAACATGACTGTAACTCATTAGTCTGACAAAAACATTCGGAGGAGAAGATTTTTCCCCAGGAAAATAAGGAGAATTGTACTCTCATATGCATGAATAGTGAAAACAGATAATTTAAATTCCTATAAATCACCGCATTCCAATGCAAACAAACCTAACCCTAAACGAATCGAACTTGAAAAAATCCAATAACAGTAAACAACTCCATACCGATTGTTGTTGGACCATAGGAGTAGACAACGAGGCGGCGGCATGATCTGGGTACTGATAAAATGAATTCTGAACCTGTTGTAGATCTTGCGTCGCGGTAACTCCAGGAGGATTAGGCACATATTCTTCCTGCTGTTGCGTGGGGAGATTGTGATCAAAAGACGGATGGGCATTGGTATTCTGAATGTGTGAATAGTACCAATAATAATATTCGTTAGAAAATTGCTGGGCTTGCGATGAAGAATCGCTATGATGGGATTGGGAAGAGTAATTCATAGCTCCTAAGCAAATTTCTTCAGTTTCTTCCTAATTCCATGGTAATGGCTCGTGTGGTGAGAACGAACGAAGAACGGCAAACCTCGGAAACAAAGAAACGAACACGAGAATCGAGATGGTAAACATTGAAGGGGATAGCAAAAAACGCGACTTATCTAAAAGTCGTTAACGATAATAAATAACTGGTGATGAATAAAAATTAAAAATCCATATTGGAGCACACACAAAAACAAAATAACTTCAGCGCACTCGGATTCCAGAGTGAAGAAGCTCCGCTCCGCAAGACAAATGACAGCAAACGCCGGTGAATCGCCGGAAGAAAATCCAGCGGGTAGTCTTTTCGGGATTGATATTCCAAAATCCTCGGTATCGGTCGACGAGAGTATTCCGTGGACGGATTATGCGGTGGAGCAAGCATTGATTGCTCAGAAGACTGTCGGGAACATCATAGAGAACGCAATTGAAACCAGCAGATCGCGAGTTGATCGGTTTCTTACCACAGCATCGGTTCATTTCGATCAAACCAATGTAATACACTCGGTCTTCAGTTTTTTTTTTGTGGTAAATTTGTTATCTAGTTTTGACTCTGAAATTGAGATTGTTGATTGAGCTTTTTCGGTCTAATCTGAACTTTAGTTTTCAAGATAATGTTAGAAATTTTGACTTATGACCGATGAAATCTTGGAGCTGTCCGTTGAAAAGAGAATTTGTAATTACACGAAGGGTTAATACACGTTCATTGTGCCTGTGTTGGTCTTTTCTTCTCAATTTCATACTATATTGATGCAATGCATCCATAACATGGTTCTGCTTATGTAGAACTCGCTGCAGGATTCTTTTCAAGACTTAAAGTCTGAATACGCCAAATATGAGGATATGGCTCTTGAGGAACTAAAAGGTTGTTGGAAATGAAGTAGTGAATATTTATTTCGTAAATTACTTACCTGTATTTTTTTTAAAATTCTTGAATTTCACTAGACAATTTTGTTTTTCTTTCTTTTTCGTTTTTGGCAGAGACCTTTGTTCTTGCTTCTTTGCATCCATTCATTACTACAGGAGCTGTTCTTGGGATCGGATTCCTTGGCCTAAAAAGTATTTCCTGAGCAAGAACTTAAACAAATATATTGATGTATATGATCATTCTGTTAACTTTCTAGTTGTTGATCTAAAGCTTTATTTTAAACTTATCTTCAGAGCCCAGGCAATTCTTGTACTACAGGACACTGCGCTTATTTGCTAGTGAAGAGGTAACTGATCAGTTTTCTGCACATATCTTCTGGTTGTACTTTGTTAGTAAATTGAATTCTTAATAAATGCATGTGAAATGTAGCTATAGACTCTTTGCGTATAAATACATATACATGAAGTACTGAGATTTTTTTTGGTAAAGTAAAATGTATTAAAAACCCAAATGTTTTGTACAAAAATTCATACCGCATCTTATGTCTTCTGGACAAAAATTACATACATCCCAGTAGACATATAATAGGTTGCTGTATCCAATCACACATTCCATATGCAAATGATGACACTTTTGTGGCATCTTTTGCCCATTGCCATGTGCTAACTTGGACCCTTATTATCACCATCTCGGGAGAGATCTCTTTATTGTTAAAATGCTGTCACGGCTCCTGATGTCCCGGATATCACTCCTGATATTCCTGATGCAACAGCCCCTTTATCGGATGTCACAATTCCTACAGATCGTAGGGTCACCATGGTCTATTCACGCCGGAACAAAGAGGGAAAGTCAAAGCAATGAGCTGGACTTACAACCGTGTGCATTGGGAAGGAATCAGAAAGAATCCCTGCTAACGTTCGGATCAGTAATTAAGGAAGGAGCCGTTGGAATTAAACTCTATAAAATGCAGCTGCTGCTAAAGGAAGAGGGCATTGGAGAACTGAATTGTGTTATTTACATTCATAGTTGTAGTTGCTTCCAACTTTGTGTTATTTACAATTCACAGCTGCTGCTAGTGAATTGTCATTGTTATCTTCCATTTACAAGTCTTCAATAAAGAGTGTTTCATCATTGAATCCCTGGCTTCCGACTCTGATTCTAGCCACAGCAGCGTTCTTCCTGCTCGTGAAGGTGTGATCACTCGAGCTCGGTCCCGGGAACTTAACAAATGCATATTATTCCTGGCTTTCCATATCCACCAATTTATGGCCTCCCAAAAAACCATCCGTTTAGCCACCTCCATTACATCAGGTTTTAGCATGACAAAATTTTCCAAATCTGGAGCATGGAGTCCCTGTATCTTCAACGAAATATATGATATTCTGACTCATCCTCCCATGACATATCAAGCAACTCACATCAACATCAACATGAATAATATTTCGTCTCTTCAGATTTTTCAGAGTAGGTAGTTGGTCTAGCAATGGAGAACTGAGTTGGTTTGAAGGTACGGTTGGTATGGTTAATATTAATGATGGACGTAAGGGTACCATGTTGTATTACCATGTATTTCTGTTGTTGCATTTAATTAAGCACGTCACTGTATTAAGAAGAGTCGGATATGAACTTTCTGACTATTAAGGTATTGCCAAATCTATTTTCCTTGATATGCAGTCATTACTTTCTAGAGCTGATGCAAAAGTAAAGGATTTGCAGCAATCAGTTAATGTTCTGAAGCTTGAAGCTGAAAAGTTGGAGGTACTCTTTTTGCACGTACACGTTCGTGCTCGACTTCTCACTACATAGAAGATTGCATTTCACTCCGACATTGAAGTAGCTTGAATTGAATATGTCATGGTTTCCATTTGTGTTTGTAATATCAGAACAGGGCATTGCAAGCTGAAGAAGACTTGGTGCGAGGGAGAACCAAACTCAAGTCTGTATTTACTGTTGAAATATGCTGTTTCTAACTTGTGTGCATGTTGGTTCTCAAATTCATATATTTTCTTAGGCAAGCTGGAAAGCAAATCCAAAATGTCATCCACTCCGCTTACAAAATTGAAAGGCAGGCAAGCGGTGCGCAACCTGCCTCCCTTGGACAGAGATAATTTTGTTATTCTTGAATTAAAAAATCTTCTCATTTAATATCGCAAAGGAAAATTTCTCATAGCATTGGCTGATTGATTCTAGTTGTTTCAGGTTTGAAGGATATTCTTGGGGATCTTCCTAGTAGAGAATCATCGCTCTTTAGAAAACAGGTATGCCTTCGCAAATTCATTTCTATTTCCACCTCAAGTTTTTCTATGTTGATTTTTGCTATTGCAGGTTAATGGGTTGGTGAAAGAGGCAAAGAAAGAAAGGAATGCTCTGTCGAAGGAAGTAACAAAGATCAGCAACTATGGGATATCAATCTAACTTTATGAGGCTCGTTTGAAACTTATTAAGCCTGTGCTAGTTTGTTGAGTTACTTATATTCCCATAGTTATTGGTTTTCCATCTTATAAAAAAGAAACTGGTGACAGGAGAAAACTCATTGATAATCATAGGTATTGACATCTTTTTTGTATGGGCGATAATTCATTCAAGTTATCACTTCCAATAACCTGATCCCTATTTCTTTTCTCCTTGTTATTTTTTTGGTAATTAAGTTGTTTCTCTCACTTATCTATCTTTAAACTTCTCTAGGATGCTTTAACGAAACCATATTCGAGCTGTATACGAACCGCTCGCAAATAGGACCGCGAATAGCCTCATTTGTTTATGTGTTTATTTACTTGTTTGTTTGTTTTTTGATGTCATATGGGAATTCCACCTAAGTAGATAAACTCAACGTCCTACTGCAATAGCCTGCAGACTGTACTAATGAGGTAAGCCACACTTGATAAGTCATATATGACAGACTCTTGTCGTTAAGGAGAATTGAACTCATGACTTTTGGGTGCAATTTTACTCTCAGAATCATTAGTTCAACCATCTTTAATTTATTTACTTGTTTGTTTACTTATTCGGGCTCACTTTTGTTCCTTGAAAAGTTGCACAATACCCCAAAAGTCCTACTACTATTAGGTCACGTTTAAGATCTGTTTTGCGCAGAAGTACTACTACTCATTTTAGTACTTCTTCTTGTACTTCTACTACTATTTCTTTTTATTTTTAGAATCTGTAGTGTTTTGCGCAAGTACTTAAAAATAATCATTTAAAATTTTATTTTAATTATAAATAACAGATTTAATATTAGATTACTAAAATAACCTTCATCTATTTGATTAAAATATATTAGTTAAGGTTAATTTGGTCATAAAAAATATTTATATTGAAATATTATTACAAAAATGTCATACTTATTTTTAAGAAGGAAAAAAAAACATCTCAGCTTATTTTTAAGAATAGAGAGGTTGTAAAAAAAAGAACAAGTACTAGTACTTCTATTACGCAAAATACTCGTTTTAATTTAAAAGGTGCTTTATAAGCACAATTAGAATCAGAAGCACATCGCGCAAAGCAGACCTTTAGTAAACTATGTGAAGAACAATTTTTGAATGTGGGTTAAATTACGCAATACACTCGATGCTTAGATATAATATTTTCTAATATGAACCCGTCTATATTCTTAATTTTATATTGTCAACTTTGATTGAATTAGGCTAAATTTTGAAAATTATGGTTTGGATGAATTATACATAAGGGAGTCTATATAGTTATATATTTTTGCACATATTTATCATTGTCACCGCCTACGGCCGAAATTGATCATACCAACGAAAAGCCTATACACTTGTGACTAAAATCATCACGGTCTGATGTGGTTTCAATACTGTGGTCGCCGTTAATTTTATTACATCTTTTCCCGTTGCGGTAAGTAGTTCTTAATTAGTGTTGAGATATTTCTGAAGACAAAGTTACTGGAACCACATCGAAGCACGAGATTTTTTACCTCATGTGTATGGCTTTCTATCAATGTGCCAGTTGTAGACGGTGAGAGTGACCGAATTGCAAATGTGTAGATAAATATGTATAAAATTATATAGTCATATAGTTGTCCATATTATATATAGGAGGATACTAGGATAGCAAGCTTTGGTGTGGCACAAGTTAGCAACGCTCCTAACGAGATTTAGTGGGATAAAATAATTTGGTGTTCAGTTCGCAAGCATACATGTGATTTTAGCATTTTGAGATTCATTTTTTTTGCCAAACCCACTTAAAAGTATTTTGGCAAAAAAAATGAAAACCACATACCCGTACAAAAAATATTGCATATATTTTACTTATAAACGGGGCGTTAGATGGTGCATTAGATATCTCTTTGAGATTGTTTACAAAATTGAATAAGGAGTCGCAAAAACTTATTATCGGATTACACTTCCATGTTAACTATACATGCACTCGAATGTGTCAGGTCGTGGGCTACATGACCCATATGATTTTGAATTTTTTTGGCATTGGAACACAAAAGCGAAAACTCTACCAAATATATATTTTAATTGTAAAAAACTTGACACTAGCCACAAATGATATGTTATGAATGAAAGTTAGGATCGATTCCTAATCATATTCGGCATGAAAATTTCGAAACTGGTAACTTTTTTAACATTATTAATTTATTCAATAAAGCTAGGCTTACCAAATTTGCTTCAGTAAGCCTAGCATTTTACTTATAAAGGGGCAATTGGATCATGCAATTGAGTTTTTTGGGGGTCTGTTTACTAATTCGAATTACGAGTCATTACGATGCATAAACTTATTATTGGATTACACGTCCATGTTTACTATACACATACTCAATATGTTGGTTGTAGACTTAAATTATAGGAAAATGTAATTTATACATATTTTTAGACATTATTTGTTGACATTATAATATGTCAATAATTACAACCACAAATAAAAGAAATTGAATAATGACAAATAATAAAAGTTGTGGTTGTGATTGTTGACACATCATTGTATCAACAGATAGTGTCTAAAAAATATG
Organism: Pinguicula primuliflora; assembly: GCA_025802335.1. Lineage (NCBI taxonomy): Eukaryota > Viridiplantae > Streptophyta > Magnoliopsida > Lamiales > Lentibulariaceae > Pinguicula > Pinguicula primuliflora. The sequence continues at coordinate 188,590 of JAOYMZ010000019.1, read as the reverse complement.
TATGAATAGTATTGCACTAAATTATATTACCCATGAGATTTTGAAATTAAACAAGTACTTCCAAACTCCTTCCACGAATCTTGTTGCATATATCATATGTCCGTATGTTAAATTTGTTAAGGAGGTATGTACTGTCAAACAACAAATATAATTTTATAACACTCCTTTGTTGCTTAACAAAAAAGAACACTCATTTATAGTTATATACAATTTAGTTTGATCACATTTGCTATTTGTTTTTCCATTGATGTTCTCATTTTAAATGTTTCTATCTTGGCTTGCAAATTTGCAATGTGTTGAATTGGTATAAGTTTGCAATGAGTTTGTTTTGGTATGCGTTGAGTTTGCCTTGGTTTGCATTGAGTTAGCGAATCATCATCCACTTTTGAATAGGCAATGGACAATGATAACTTTATGAACGGGCAGTTTGGAGTTATACCTGGTGATACATCATGGGGAAAAATCCCAAAAGGCAAGAAAGAGGTTGTTGTACAACCAACCTTCAACAAGTTCTGCTCAAACATCTTTCGGAGGGTCTCAAAAGTCACTATGAAATCATTCATCTTCAAGCGAGGTTAAATATGTTGTGGTGCTGAGAAGATTATATTTCAGGTACAATGAAGAGAATGCATTGATTTATGCAATGAAAGTTGGGATCATAGAGGGGAGAAGATGTGAAAATGGCTTTTAAAAGGGGTTCAATAACAAATGTGCCAACCTGATAAGGAAGGATCTATCTGGTAGTAGGATAACCAGTATAGCGATGCATCACAAGATAGAAGTCTGAAACTCCGAATATAGTTTGCTGAGCGACTATCTTTCCTTGAGTGGTTCTGCATTTGATGAGGACAATGTGATGATTAGCGCTGATGAAGAATTGTATGCAGAAAGAATGCCGGTAAATATTTCATGTGTAATGTTTTTTTTATAGGTAGTAATGTTTGTTAATGGTTCCATGTATGTTTCTGGACTATGTTTATAGGACAGTTCGAAGTACGAGAAATTGGGTAACAAGTAACAATAAACAACACATGTTGGATAAAAAACATTACAATGCTTCCATTTTTTAATAGTTGGAAGCATTGTAATTATAGTGCTTCAATTAAATATTCTGATTTGTGTGCATGCACCAATCACAACATATACATAAATACCACAGAATTTTAGGTATGTTAAATAGCATGCATGCATACAAATAACAACTATAATCAGCAGTATCATTTTTGGATAGAAAAATGCATTGGCAGGGCTGAGATGGTTGTTAATGCCAATGGCCATTACATAATCTACGTGCCAAACTGGAGTAGAACGAGGTCTAGTGCTGTGCTACTTTTCAAGTAAACTGGTTGAGGGTTCTGTGTCAGCAAATCTCACAGGCAGAGTGGATTCAGTGGATGCAGGAACAGAAAAACACTAGCCGTAACATGCTGTTCAATATGAATATCCTGTGAATTGGGTGTGGTGGAGGATATGAGTGGTACAGGAATAGTGGCAAATGGAGGAGAACTTGTGTGAGGAGGATCTAAGTAAGCTGGTGTTATAGGATAGGAAGATATTTCAAGAATAAGATGGACGATAAATTTGTCAACTGACTTCATAGGAAAGTGACCCTCATGGAACAAAACATCTCGTGAGATGAAAAGCTTCTTTTGACCTAAGTCATAAACAGGATATCCTTTTCTAATGGATGAATAACCAAGAAATATGCAATGTACAACACGAGGATCTAGTTTGGATCGATGAGGAATAGTGAGGGTGGCATAGCAAAGACACCCAAACACCTTAAGATGAGATAAGTTCGGTGTGGTTACATATAAGGCCTCATGCGGAGACAAACCATTTCAATGTAGAAGTTGGTAGACGGTTGATAAGATAGAAGTGAGAAAGTCTGCACCCAGAATTTGTGAGGAAGATAAGCATGAAACAAAAGTGCCCTAGATATTTAAAGTAAATGTCTAGGCTTGCTTTCCACAACCCCATTTCCTTGTGGCGTGTTAGGAACAATTTTATGATGGATTATGCCAAGGGAGGGGAATAATTGATGACACACCTGATTCACAAATTCGGTCCCATTATCACGTCGAAATATTTGGACCGTAGCACTGAAATGTGTTTTTGATCATAATCACGAAATTTTTGAGGTGAAGAGGAACCCCAAATTTCTGCTTTAGCATGTATAACCATGTGCCTCTAGTGTAGTCATCCACTAGGGTCAAGAAATAAATCTCCCCATTCAAAGAAGGCGTGGATAATGGAGCCCAAAAATCCCCATGAATCAGTTCAAAGGGGCAATGCGAATGAATTGTATGATGAGGGAATGAAAGTATGGTTTGTTTGGATTTGTGACACACATCACATGGAAATGAAACATTTTGATAAGATTCAAAAGATACTATTTTAAGTACATCTTTGTAGGGGTGTCCCAACCTATCACGCCACAAAGATGCACTAATAGAATTGTTTTAAGTGAAGCAGAATTGCAGTTTACAATTTGACATGCAAAAGTTTTGCCCTGAGACATTACAAAAGGTTCTTGACCAGAGAGCACATGTGGAGCAGGATGTGGCAGGGGTGGCTCTTTGTGTTGTGATAGGTCCCTCTCCACATGGAGGGGACCATTCACAATTATGATATGTTGCGCATCGAGCTACAATTTCAACATTGGTTGCGGAGAATTCAACTTTTGAAACTGCGCATGAAGATGTATAGTGAAGAAACGTGTTTCTCACTGTACATCACTCGCCTATAAATACATAGCATCCCTTCAGTTTTCAGAGAGCAACCAATGAGAGAAGGAAGAACAACAAGAGTTGTTGTGTCTGAAAAAAGGAGAGTTATTTAGGGTGTTCCTAAATTGGGGAAGTGACAAAAATATTGGGGAAATATTTTTTTGGTAGATCTCCGGTGTTGGTTAGCCTCTATAAGTTCTAGAGAAGACTCTCTTGTACCTACTATTTTATAGTGGAAGAATTGTTCGGAGTTTGTCCCGTGGACGTAGC
>JAOYMZ010000019.1:159406-170735 GCA_025802335.1 Pinguicula primuliflora | reverse complement strand
CCATCTAATTTTCGAATGACAGAATCAGATAAGTTCAAAATCAGCAGATTCAAAGCTTCTTCTCTAATTTCATCTACTTTAGCAATAAGTGTTTCAGGCCAGTCTTTAATTGGTTTCAAAGCATAATGCACTTTATAATATGTCAGTACAGATTTCATGCGTCTAGCCCGGTAACAAAATCACCCTTCCCATCAAACTGTGCAATTTCAATTCTGGTAGACACATTCAGTGATCACAGACACAACAAAGTCACAGAATGAGTACTCGTGGGCTGAACTTTTCAAATTCTCACAAGGAACAGACAGGAGAAAATTCAGATTAGGGTCTATTTCATCCCTGTAACTCTGTTAAGAGTTCAACAGTCAGAAACTGTGAAGGTAGCCTAATCAGGACTCTATTTACAAGCAAGGGACTTACCCACAGAGATCCTCAAGAGTTCTCTTCACAGGGCTCCTCTCTAGACCCCTAACAGCATTCAAGTAAAGCTGTAATAGGCAGGGTTCAAGGGCCAAAACAGTAAACAAGTATGCTCATAGGTCAGGCAGTATCAGATATGGCTCACGGGCCAAAGTAGTAAATAAATTACCTCAGACATACAGGCTCACCTCAGGCTCACAGGCCTATGTTAAGGATGCAGTAAGGGCTAACAGAAGACTTACTAGGAGCCGTGTGTATAGGCTCAAGTCCAAAAATTTAATTTGGAGAAGGTATGTTGTCTGGAGGCTATTTTCCTTCACTGTTTTTTTCTTTTTGTTTTATTTTTCATTTTTCTTGGTTTTTCTCACTTCCCTATTCTTCAGTAAGCAGTAGTACCAACAGAGAGTATAGAGACAGATAGCAGGCTGTCTCAAAAAATTTCAGGCAGTACCAGAACATATTAATCCAAATAGAATTTGAATTTAGCACAACGGAATTTCTTTGTAACACAAGACCTTTGAAAACTGATTCAAAAAATCACAGTTTCAAGGATTTTTAGTAAAATGTGATAGTTTTTTAAAACAAGCCGTTTTTTAAAAAACTTGAGCAGATAATCACAGTTTATTCAATGACAGAGTAGGCTACCTACACATGTAGTTCAATTTCAGCAGTGTATGACAAAGAAGCCAAATAGTTCAGTACCTCAAGATCAGTTTTAGCAGCAGATCTAACAATATTGCATACGAATCACAAATCCAGAGAGAAATATCACATGCAAGCCAGAATAACCAACGGATTCACAGTAAATCGAATAATGATCTCAACAGTATACGCAGAATGTAGATAGATCACAGAATAACCAACAAATTTTCAGGCAATTCAGGAAGACACTGAATTTCAGAGTAATAGTGAAAATTGACCGATTAATTTTTAATCAACCGGTTAATCGTGTAGATCTGAGCGATTAACACACATGCAGAGCCAAACTCGACAGATTTGAGCGATAACCAGGCTCCGATACCACTTGTAGATTACAGGATCTTGCTCAAACCTGAGGAAACACAAAGAGACAGTCAGTTACAATCGGTAACAGAATGAAATCGAAAGAAAAACTCTCGAAATCAAAAACAGTAAACACAAAAACTCCTATTTTTGTGAAATGTGCGTAAATCCGTCACAGGAACGCAGCGTAGAACTCAAGAACAATCCGAAAAGTGTAGCCGTCAGTTCGGGCTCGGAGTAACAATTCACCAACAACACAAAAACCTCAACCAATCGGTTCAAAAGAGAGGTAATGTAGAGAGGATCACAGGTCCGATGAAAAAGGCGGATAAAGATCCGTGTAGAAGAGCCAAATGTCGATCGAAGTGATCGAGAAAAGTAGGGTTTCGTGAGATAAAACGAGAGAGAGACTGCACGAGAGAGATGCAAGTGTGTAAAAAATTGGTTAAGTATCCAATTTATAGTCTGTCCAGAAGCTTCAAAGAAAACGGATGAAAGAAACGGGCCTAATGTTGTAATGGGCCGAAACGAGTAAGGAAAATGTAGGAGAGTGGGATGGATTTTGGGCCAAAGGATTAAGAGTAGCATAATATAAGTGTATAGAGTTTGGGCCAACAGATGAAAAAAAAATAGGTAAGGAGTAACACGGGCCGAATTAAAACAGGCCCCAAAATAGGATTAGGCCTAGAACCAAAAACCAATCTAATGAACCCGAAAAACGAGGCTTTGAGGTCAACTGAGATGTAATCCGAACATATGAATCTCAACCTCCAAGTTACACTTAACATTACCCGATTGACAATTCAATTGAGTCATCATGAACCCGAGGGTTTAGACTCATAAAATTCTTACATCATCCAGCTATTAATCGAATTCGAGATGTGCACGAGTGAAATAAACATAAAACACAACACGATTAAATATGCAATAAGGTCATGTGCCCAAAACTCTTACAAGTAGCAGGTGAGAAATACATAACTGCTGAAATATACACCAATCTAATGAAGGATGAATATCAATCGGCCCAACCGATCGCGGAAGCAGGGAAAGTATGGAATAAGCTGATACCAACAAAAATCTCGGCTTTTTGTTGGAAACTAATACAGAACAATGTCCCTACACGAGATAATTTGGATACAAGAGGGATTCAGCTCACCTCGAATCAGTGCCCGCTATGCCAATCGACAGCGGAAACAACAGAGCACCTATTTCTCTCCTGTGCTGAATCAAGAAAAATCTGGGAAGCCTGCTTTGAATGGATGGATGTAATGCGTTTGGAAAGGAAGTACAGGGATTGCCGCAATTAACTGAACAACCTCATTACTCAATTAACTGAACAACCTCAGGGATTGCCGCAACGTCCTTGGATGAAAGATATTTGAAATTTGATATGGCAGCTAACTGTGTGAAGAATTTGGAAGAAGAGGGATGAAAGAATTTTCGGCCAAGTACAGGACATCGCGCCAAATGATCTGGAGGAAATATAACTTAAAGTCTGACTGCAACTGAGAGCCCACAAAAAAAATTGGGCTTGTGGTGATATTTGTAGATTGGTGTAGAGAACCTTTTGTATGTATAGAAACAGGGGCGGATCCAGAATTTGACGACTCGGGGGGCTCATTTGATGTACAGGTACTGGCTCTCCCCGTGACTGGACCGATATACCAGTATCGCTCGGCCCAATATCGGTACCAGTACCCATTTGCGGTACTGGTAGTACCAGACCTACTTAGTACAGTTCTTGAGAAGCATATAATCAAGTACAATGGACATCAAGTACACAACTTAAATGAACTGTAGTATATGAATAGTTAAGTATAGACAAACGTTTGACGGGTAATATAAGACAAATAACTTTCCTGTTCTTCAATAATATAAGACTGATTGCATTGCAAGGATATCAAGCAAAGACGGAGCAGATTCAGACAAAAATAATAGAGAGCAACTTAAGAAATCAACAACAATATAGAGCAGTTTAAGAATCCTACGGAAAAGTCCATATCATTATATACCTACAAGCATATGATGGCATTCACTATGGAAAAAGATGCGAGAACAGTAACACTCTATTGTAACAACATACTACACAATAGATGATATTTGAAAATGAATATTGTTTCCTTAATTTGAAAAATCTACGTTTTAAGAAAAATTTCAGAAATTTATATTCGAGGTATGGTATGCATAAATCATAATTGAATCACCAAATTTACTCATCTGTTTAGCATATGGTTATTGTTGTGTGAACTGATAAATGGGTCTCACGGTTAAACCTTGTGTAAAAACTAAAAACATGTCTAGATTTGTTACCGAATATTTGTCCAAATGTACTTTACAATGACCATATGGTATGTCTCTTCGTGTTTATTGTTTCCATTTTTTCCATGTGATTTAGCACTTGTAGAAGGTGCTTGGGCCACGTGGGCATAGCCTTATTAAACAAATTTTATAAAAATTTGTTTGTTCGTGGTGGGGTAGGGTGTGGAGGTGTGGCTGGGGTACTTAGGGCCCCAAGCATCCCATTGATCAGTCAATGATAGAAAGAAGATGACATGAAGCCATAATGTAAATACATAAATACACATAATAAGACTTACTTATCCAAAAAAAAGATGATAAATGAATGGCTTCATCTGATCGACTTTTGCTAATGCATTTTAGCGAAGACACAAAATCATTTGCTCACATATGTTAGCAAAGGCATAAATCTTTTGCTAATGTCTACAAATATTTTGTGTGCTAAAGTCTATATAGATTATCCAATTTTGATTAAATTTAGTTTATACTTTATTATATTATTATTATATTCATTTATATATAGTTTATTAGTTTCGCGCAAGTAAAAAATCGAGTCCAAATAACTGGTGAGCTGTGCTTTTCTATACCTTTACCTTACAATTTATTCTAATTATTTTTGTAAATTCACCCAAACCAATGACCGACCATACGTACATACGATTTGACTGTTATTTATTTGTCTGCCTGTGTTTCCGTTTTTCTTTATTTCCACTCAATCCCTCCGACTCAACTTTTGTTCTTCGCGGAGGGTCTAGATATTCACCTTACCTGTGAGATTTCCTGACGATTCTATGCCCTAACTCGCCCAATTCAATAAATTATTGAGGGATTTTTTTTTTGAATTGGGGAGGGTTGAAGAAATACTAAAGAAATATTGAACAGTTGATATTTCGAGATCGAGGTCCACCAGGTTTGTCAACCCGTATGAATTTGCTAACATCGCAATCTACTTCTTGGAAACTTTCATTGGGTTTCCAGCGTCTAGGAGATGTTTGCAATTTTTGTTTGTAATTTCTTCATTATTGTGCGTGATTCAGGACAGCTGGGAAGAATGTCGATAGATTTAATACTGAAGCCATCATGCGGTGGTTGTGGATCAATGGTAGAGCTGTACGGGAGCACATGCAAGCACTTGACGCTTTGCCTTAATTGTGGGAAGACTATGGCCGAGAATCGTGCAAAGTGCTATGAGTGTGGAACCACAATCACTCGTCTCATTAGGGTTTGGAGTCTTCAAAAACGAATACGTTTTTATTTGCTGAGAACCTGTTATGAAATTCATTTCATCATATATAGGATTATCGACCTTGAAATCAGCAGGTGTGATTTGTTTTTAGCTTGGGAAGAGCTTTAACATAATCAATCTTATCATGGGCCTTAATTTAGAGTGTTAAATTCTTAATTGGTAGCTTGCTGTTCTTTCAATGGAAACGGCTGTTAGAGTGGGACAAAATAATCTTTGCCTAACTACCCATTATTCAGTTGTCTTTCTAAAAAATGTGAGTGGAAGGAATAGTTTGCAAATGGAAATTATATGCTGTTTTCTATACCAACATCAAGCTCTAATTTTGCTAACAATAAATTTGAGAGGATATGTGAGAATACACGTTTAGAAGTTAGATCAAATAAAGTATAGCCAGTGAGTTCTTTTGAAGGATATTACAAAATTCAGTTGAATATGATTTGCTCCTTTTCTTACTGTTGCGCCTCAAGTTGAGGACTTATCGACCATCTTATTTAGTTTCCCTGTCAGCATGTCTTTGCTTTTACGGCTGACATGGTTGTATTCTAGCGAAGAAATTAGTATTATCAACTTGAATCCATGCTTCGTAGATTTAATATAATTATGACAAATCTTAGTCATTTGCCTTTTAATGTGTTCTTCCAACAATCACGTGTTTATTATGCGCTTTTGGATGCTATGCTGAACTTTAATTATTATATAATAATTTATGAGTTATTTATTTGTATCATACAGGAATACAATGTTCGTGCGAGTGGCAGCGGGGACAAAAATTATTTTATTGGAAGATTTGCCACTGGATTACCCAACTTTAAGAAAAAGAATGAGAATAAATGGTCATTGCAGAAAGAAGGCCTCCAGGGCCGCCAAGTTACTGATGCTTTGCGAGTATTGCTCTTACCTAAGAACATTGGGGATACACATTTGTTTGAAATAATTACCTCTCCTTGTTCCTATACACAATATGTGTTTGTGTAAAACCAAAAAAAAAATGATGTAGACTGTTTTTCTGGTATTTTCTTTTGAGTTAATTGAGGCATAAAACTTCATTTATTCAGTCACTGTTTAGTTTAGCTATATGTTTCTTGCTTGAAAACCCTTTCATCTTTATTTGGTTTCTGTGGGGTATGATTATCATATGATCCGGTTTTGTAGGAGAAATACAAGAACAAACCTTGGGTCCTGGAAGATGAAACAGGTCAGTTTCAATACCATGGTCAGCTGGGTTCACAATCAGCAACATATTACCTTCTGATGCTTCAAGGGAAGGAATTTGTTGCCATTCCTGCTGGTTCATGGTAATCTATATTACTATTAGATCAATATAGTTCCAATTGGCATGTTCACTCATACTCTCCGTTGGTTGTAGGTATAATTTTAACAAAGTTGCACAATATAAGCAACTCACTTTGGAGGAAGCCGAAGAAAAGATGAAAAATAGGAGAAGAACTGCTGATGGTTATGAGAGATGGATGATGAAAGCGGCAAATAATGGGCCTGCAGCCTTCGGTGAAGTTGAAAAGTTTGATGATCGAGAAAGTGCCACTGGTGGTAGGCTGCGTAAAAAAACCACAGGGGAGGATGATGAAGTCAATACTTCAGACAAGGGTGAAGAAGATGAAGAAGAAGAGTCGGCTAGAAAAAGTCGGCTAGGACTCAACAAGAAAGGCGCTGGTGACGATGAAGAAGGTCCAAGAGGCGGTGACCTTGACTTTGATGATGATGATATTGAAAAGGGTATTCATTTATCTTTTTTATGGCTTTTAAGTTGCAAAAAGGCCTAACGGGTCAATATTTCTCGTCTTTTGCAGTTGCGCATCTTGTTGAAATATGTAGTAAAAACATTTTTTCTGTCTCAAGGATTTGTTTTTGGCCTATCTGCATTTTGTTTCTCTGAACTGGCAGCATTGAGGATCATCTGTCATGCTATCCTATGCTTTTACGGGTCATTGTTTGTTTTTGCCGCCTTTTATAAGAAGCATTTTTTGATTTTTTTCTTGCTTTATCAGTTGTTGGACTTCCTAGTCAACTATGTCATTACATAACGTTATATTGGATTTTCATTTAATTCACATTGTTTCATTCAGTAGATTTTTATCCAGTAGCAACGTACATTATTTGCATCCCACAACGTGGTTTCAAGTCCGGCACCTTGTACTCCCTCCTCAGTTTTATCTATATACTCTCTTAATTGGTACCGTCCCAGAACAAGTTTGATAAGCTGAAATTTTTTGTTTAGTACCTATTCTCTCCATTGAGTTAATGATTGGGCCATTGGTCCTCGTCCTGTACTCTATGAACATGTAAAGATTCTAAAATTTCTTGTTTTGTTAATTTTTTGCGACTTCCTTATGGATTCTAAGTAATGGTATTGGGTGAGCAGCTTGTACATGGAAAGTTGTATTTTACTTTTTTTTTTTCTATTTATAGGTGATGACTGGGAGCATGAAGAGATTTTCACTGATGATGATGAAGCGGTTGGGAATGATCCCGAGGAACGAGAAGATTTGGCCCCAGAAATCCCTGCACCACCAGAAATTAAGCAGGCACAACCTTTACCTAATTTTGTCATGTTGCTTAATAACTTCAGAACTTCAGTTCACTTTGGCTACCAAATTTAGGCTCAACTCTTCCTGAGATGCTTGTTAGAATGCCGATGATAAGAGTTGGGCTATATGGTATAAACATACAAAACGTAGCCGAGGCTTGATGCCTTAACGCAACTGGCAAAAATCTCTCATAGTGCCTTCCATTCTTGTAGATTATTTCTTGTTTTCCAAAATTCCACAACAATTATGATTTCGACATTCTGCCTTAACAAAAGGTATGAATAAAGTTCTAATATTTTGGATGATACTGAAAACTTCAGGGTATCTGTTGGCTGGCATCATCTATAGGACATCGTTTAGGATATCATTATCATTTCCACCTTTGTTCTCATAATTCCATTTGGCACTGTGTTGCTAATTTTAGTAAGTGGGCTAGTATCGGGATGTGAGATATGGGGAAACTGTAATTACATGTCTTTTCTCTGTTGTCTAGTTTTTTTGGGAAGTGTGTGTTCGTGATACCTCTCCCTAAAGATATTCCAGTTTTATGTTCTTTATTTATTGCAGGATGATGAGGATGAGGATGAAGGTGATGAAGAGGAGGGCGGCTTGAGCAAATCTGGTAAGGAGTTGAAGAAGTTGCTTGGGAAAGCTAATGGGATAAATGAATCAGATGCAGAGGACGACGATGACGAAGAAGAAGATGTATGTTCTCTAGTTCCAGTTTCTTTGTTTCCTTGAGCTATTATGATTTTTATTTGTTTGAATTGATAGTGCAAAGGTCAATTCAAATATTTTAGTTACCTAAAAAGGATCAGGGTGGCAGGACTGTGGAGTCCGATCTGTTAGCATTTGCAGTGATTAGGGAACGGAACACATTAAATAAGCATAGCTTTCTTGTCAGAGAAAGCTAAAATAACTCAGGATATGAGTAACTGAAACGTTGTTATTTGACCAATCATCATCTAAGAATAGTTTTCTCTATTTTTAATAGATGGATGATGATATATCTCCTGTGCTTGCCCCAAAGAAGGAAGCGCCTAAAGAAGAGACTTTTGACAATAGCAGCCCCCAGAAACCAACTATTCCAGCAGCTGGTCGGGGGACTCCGTCTTCTGCAAAGTCTTCAAAGGTAAAAAGAAAAAGTAATCCAGAGGATTCGAGAACAGCTACTGCTGCACCTTCTAAGAAAGTCAAAATAGAAAATGTGAGTAACTGGTTTCATGTAATTATTATGGATCTTTCTTCATTTTACTAATTAGAATCTCTCAATCTGCCATTCAGGATGTAAAAACTTCGAAAAATGACACCGCTTCGTCTGCTAAATATATTACTCCTAAAGTCGCATCGCCATCAGTGCCATCTAACAATGGGATTGCTACGCCTGCGGGGCCTGTTTCTGAAGAAGAAATCAGGGCAGTACTGATGCAAAAGACACCTGTGACCACACAAGATCTCGTTGCCAAATTCAAATCTAGGCTAAAGTTAAAGGAGGCAAGTATTTCAACTCCAATAACTTTTCAAGTATCATCTTTTTATTTGATAAAAAACTATCTTCTTTTTATTGGTCTTGAATGTTAAGTGAGCAGTCATAGAGTTTCTATATGGCTAATGTAGGATATCTTGATTCCATTATCCTGCTCTTCAACCATTTAATGATCGAATCGTATTTGTCTGATGAAATAGTACCTTGAGAATATTGATTTCATCCAAAAACATCTTAGCGGAAACTATGGGCTTAAAACCTTTCAAAGCCAGCTCTCAATCCTTGTGAAGTGTCAACTGGAATGTATATCGATGTACCCTGAACCGATGGCCGCTTGATAATAGTGAATTTTTAGTCTTTAATATTTTATGCATGCAATTCTTAGTGTTAGCAAGCTGAATAGATCATGTTTTCTGTGTCAAGTTTGATATTATTGATTAAGTTGAACAGCAAATGAGATTTTAATAGACATCGACTTCTGATGCTATTTTCGTATAGAAGCTTAATATGATTATTTATGGGACTATTGAAGTGAACTTGTGAAGCATCTTTAATAGGATTCCATTTCTATAAGAATATTAGTAGTCAGAATTTTTCTAAGTGACAGTGAGGTTTAATCATATCCTATGATGCTAATGATGTGAGATCTCAAGCTTAGAGACTAGACACTTAATTTTCTTATGGATCAAACTTTATCTCTATCCATTTACAATCTGTTAATGTATGCTTAAATGTGCTCTTCCGTGCTGCCAACGTGATCATGAGTGATTTAGGCCTTCCGTGTTGAAGCAGCTAAACGCTAGACAAAGCATACTGCCAACTACAGAGCTCTTTTGCATAGAGTTTAGGGTTTAAGGTTTAAGCCGAAGGTTTTTGTGGTTTAAGATTTGTATGTAATTCATCTCACCGCGTGTTACCAACTTCGAATGGGTAACATTTTCTCTTGGTTTTATATCTAGTCTTATTACAGATTTGTTTATTCGAGTTTTATGCAAGGGCGTGTGTACATATATATCAGATAGATACCTAAAGAATTTTTTTCTGGTGCCGAATTTTGCTTTATGGTGCCGAAATCTATTATTGGCCGTTGGATCTGTGCTTCAACGGTCGAGATCATTTCATTTAAATTACGGCAAAAAATAGATTTCGACAAATTCGGCACCATAGATTCGGCACCGGAAAAAAATTCGATATCTAAATCCTTGCCTCTGTTATTTCCTGTATCAGTTATTACTTATTAGCACTAAGTTTTTAGTTTGTTTGGGTGTTGTATAAAATATAAATCATATCTCATTTTTGTTTCCAGGATAAGGATGCTTTTGCGGGGATATTGAGAAGGATATCCAAGATACAAAAGACCGATGAAGCAAACTTTGTAGTTCTGAGAGAAAGATGATACATTCATTCTATGTCCATGGACCGATAAAGAGCTTTTCTTGCTTTTGGTCTCATGTAGCACTCTCGGATGGAATCTTTTACATGTTGTATAAGGTTGTGTTTAGTTTAAGGATTACAAAAATGGGAACAAAGATGGTGGTTTATGTCCCCAAATTGATATTAATTATGGCTGATTCTTAATATTCAACGTTTGATTATGGTTAATGTAAAGACAAGAATAACCTTAATTGATTTTTTTTAGCAAATTGATTTTAATTGCATTAATTGAAAAAATATTTACAAAATAAACCTTCTTCTACACGATTCATCCTCGCATCTCGTCGGAGTTCGATGCCGATATTAGCCCGCAAACTGCCGTCGTTTACAGAAATTAACTCAAACCGAAATCAATCATATGTATCGCACGAACTTCCCTTTCTCAATCACTCATAGTAGATCCTCGGAATATTGCTTTTGCACCGCACAATTCCCAAATTTAGAGCTTGATGCGGTACCCAATTTCAGATTGTAATTGGTGGTTTTGCTGACTGATGAATTGATTCCGTGCACCCCAGATTGCCCACAGCATTACCGCCCATACACACTTCCACAGATCATGGTCTTTGGTTTGCCGCAGCAGTTGCATATGAAGCTCAAAATTTTCCCATGGATCATCACCAAATTGCACCCTTCGACCGAGAATCCAATCATATAGGTCGTCCCAGATTTGTCGTGTGTAGGTACATTGGAAGAATAGGTGAGCAACTGATTCCTGTTGAGTTTCACATAACTTACAGATTAGATCTTCCACATGTACACCTCTCAATGTTAGATTATCCCTAGTAGGGATCCTATTTTGATGGAGTCTCCACGCAAAAGCATTTTCTTTCAAGGATGCAATTGTTGACCATAACCGTGCTAGACGTGCCAGCTGCATAGGATTCTCTTCATGAAGCA
>JAOYMZ010000019.1:149270-159306 GCA_025802335.1 Pinguicula primuliflora | reverse complement strand
CCAAAACCTTTTTCGCAGACCATCGTTGAGAGTAAATTTGTTAAGATTTAAGGATAAAATTGAACTTTTCAACAAACACTCTCTAAGAAAAGCTATTTTCAATTGCAAACACTACTTTAGAATTTTTTCAATAGCATCACAATTTTTGCAAATACGCATCATTTTTTTACAAATCACTTTTTTTAAATTTTTTACATTGAAAAGTGTTTTGCCAAAGTAGAAGCATTTACAAAAAAGTGGCCAGATCTTTTATGCCGAGCCCTCATTGTTCAATTTCTTTGCATATCATTTTCCAAGCCACCCAATGGATCTTCCTCACCTGTTGCTGAGATCCACCCTAGAGGAACTTGGAGAACAATTTTCTCAAGTTTTTCAACACTGTTTTAGGGGCTTTATACATTGAAAAGAAGTAAACTGTGAGGCTTGTTATGACACATTTAATCATGGTGATTCTGCCTCCAAAAGAGAGAAAACTAATCTCCCAGCTTACTAGTCTCCTTTGTACCTTATCTATGAGTGGTTTCCATAGCGTGCATTGCGCTAGATTTTTGCCAACGGGTAAACTTAGGTAGGTAAATGGTATGTTGTCAATCTGACAATCAAGAACATGAGCATAATAAGACAATTCAACAGCAGGAATACTGATACCAAACAGCTTGCTTTTACTGTAGTTGACCCGCAAGCCAGATAACAGTTCCAGACATTGTAGGGCATGTCTGATAGCCAAGATATCCTGTAGGGTGCCATCTCCAAAGATTAGAATATCGTCCGCATATTGCAGCTGGCGAATAATGAATTCACCCAAGCTATAAGCTTTGTTTATAAGCTTTTTCAAGAATCCAATTCAGTGTCTCCACCACAATTAGAAATAGGTGAGGTGATAAGGTATCACCTTGACGGAGACCCTTTTGCGGTTTGAATTCCTCAGTCGGACTTCCATTCACTAAGATAGAAACAGGAGGTGTATAAATGCATTCCAACATCCAGTTTCTCCATTTTTCTTGAAAACCCATGATCTCCAGCATGTTCATTAGAAAAGACCAGCCCACTGAGCCAAATGCTCGTTGAAAATCAACCTTGAACATAACACATCTTGTGTTTGTTTTCTTTGCTGAGTCAATGATTTCATTTGCACAACCTTTAGAGATGTGTCTACCTTTTAAGAAGCCATATTGGTTTTTTGAGATTAAACTGGGCACCACTTCCCTTATTCTGCTAGAAAGAACCTTTGCAAGCACCTGATAGCCACTGTTGATTAATGAAATCGGCCAAAAGTGCTCTGGTTTTGTTGACTTTTCCACCTTTCCTGCTTGAGTGATGAAAGAAGTATTCAAGCCTGGAGTTATCTTCCCTGTTTCATAGAACTCGTAGATGAAAACACTGAAATCTGATCCAATAATGCTCAAGAATTTCTAGATGAATGAAAAGTTAAGACCATCAGGACCAGGGCTTTTGTTTCCTTTGCAGCTCCAGACTGCATTTTTAATCTCATCTGCAGTGAATTCATGAACCAGCTCCAATACCTGGGTTTCAGTGAGCCTGCTTCCCATATCTTGCATTATCAGTGGCTTATAAGGCTGATATTGAGTAAATAGTGTTTGAAAATGTAACTTCAAGCAACCTTTCACTTCATTCACCTCTTTGGTCAAAAAAATCATCGAAATAAAGGCCCACAATATCCATCTGATATCTCTTCTTCCTTAGGGATGCATGAAAATACTTGAAATTTGAATCTCCTTCCTTTAACCACCATTGTCTAGATTCTTGGTAGATAATAGAGGTCTGATGGTTTTGCAATCTCTTTAATTCTTCACACGCTCTTTTTTTTCAGTTCAATTTAAGAGTCAGATAGTGCAGCAGTAGATAATCTAGCATCCAATGCTTGAATGTTTGAAAAGGATTGATTCCGAGAAAGTTAAATCATGTTTGAATTTTGATAATGAAAGACGAATTCGAGACATTAACCCCACATATATTTTCAAAGAAAGCCCAATGTTCTTGTGCAATTTCCCCTTCAATGAATAGATGATCGAGACTTTCTATATGGAAAGAGTTTTGGCAACATACACATTTTGAAGCTAAACTAATACCCTTGCGTTGAATATTATCATCCAATGCAAGAATATTATGGATGGCTTACCAAATGTGTAGGCTGCATTTTTTGGGGAAGTTATTGTGCCAGATATGATTAAGTATGTCAATTTTGGGAGCTATTTGCTTGATTAGGTTCAATGTTGATTTTGTGGAGAAAGATTCATCTGGTTATGGATCCCAGCGAATGAGGTCCTTCCTTGAATAGATATAGATTTGTAATATTTTATCAACAATATTAGTAGGCAGAAGATCATGAAGTAGAGGGAAGTGCCAGCCAACTGATTTGTTGTGTGTTTGATCAATAGTAATGGATAATTTATTGCTGTTAGATTTTTGAGGATTGTCTACTATTCATTTGTTTGACCAAAAATTGATATTACCATCTCCGATTAGCCACGTGGTATGGATAAATCATGAGATCTCTAACTGAGGTAATTCTTTTCCAGCCATGAGAACGATGGTTAAGAATTGGAGCTATTGCAGGAGGAGATTCAAAACAATATTTTGTATGCATAAATTGAGACCATAGTGAGTCTTTCCGTTGGAATAACCACCATAATTTCATGCTTGTCGCTAGGAAGTAGAAACATATTCTGGATTGCACTTATGCCTACCCCTCCTTCTTCGAGAGGCAAATAGAGGGATTTCTACGATTTCTAGTGTAATTTATTTTTTTTATTTCTGTTTTCCCCCAGAAAAAGTTTGAGAAAATTCATTCTATTATTTTAATTGGTGATTTGGATGGTAGTAGGGTAATAATTTGTGAGATAGAGATGTTATAGAGCACAGATATTATTAGTGTTAACCTACCCCTTGTGATAAATATTTGGCTTCAACTTTATTTTTTTGATTTTTGATAATAAGTGAGTTGAACATGCTAGATTTTTTCATCCCTTGATACAGGGGGTTCCCAAGTATGTCATGAGGAGTGTTGTGTATTTTAATCCCATCCAGTTTGAGATAAATCGTCTCCTACAGGTAGGAGCTTTGTTTGATATTATGAAAGTGTTGTTGTCTAATTTTTTTTACCTGAACAATTTCATATTTCTTCAAAAGTTTAATGCATGCTTCTAAAGCTTTCTTGGATCCTCTTGTGAAGATTATTAAATCATTAGCATATGCTAGATGTGAAATGCATTGACATCTTGTTGGCACTTTATATGCCAATGCCACCCAGGATTTCATATCTATGAGTTCATTTAAATTTCGACTTAGGACTTAAGCTCCTATTAGAAATAGCATTGGAGATAAGAGGTCAGTTTGTCGTAATCGCCTTGAAGATTTGAAAAGGTCATGTATTTGGCCATTGTTGAGGATTAACAAGAACGGTTGGAGATAATTCTATAGATCATATCTATAAAGCACTCTGAAAATCCAAAAAAGCGCAAAACCACTATGAGGAAGAAACAAGAGATCCTATCAAAGACTTTTCTCATATCAAGTTTAATTGCATTATTAAACCTTTAGTATTTCTTATGTACATAATGCAGCGTTTCTTGAGCCATTAATTTATTCTATAAGTCTACTTTTACAAGGCCACTTTATTGTGGAGAAATTATAATTGGTAGAATGTTAGAGAGCCTGGCAGAGAGAATTTTGGTGATGATTTTCCCTGCAAAGGTATATAGACTAATGGGTCTGAGGTCTGCACATTTGCTTGGATTATTAATTTTGGGAATCAAGCAGAGGAGGGTGTTGGTAATAGCTGGAGGAAGGTCATATCCCACAAAAAACTTGAGGATCATGTTAAGGAGTTAATCAGATATGGAATCCCAACACGCTTGATAGAAACCATCAGGACGTGGGGCACTGTCTTTATTTAGTGTAAAGACATTGGTTTTGATTTCTTCTTTGTCTGGCCATGCGGTGAGTTTGGAATTCATATCTTCTGTTATTCACTTGGGTATTATTTGTAAAAATTCTTCACAATTATCAGTAAATTCTGAGTGAATTGATTTTGGAAGAAGTTTTCTAATACAGTTGTAATTCCTTTGGAATTAATAACTTCCCGTTATCATTTTCTAAGGATATTTTTGTGTGTCTTAACCTTCTGATTTGAACAATTTTATAGAAAAAATTTGTAGTCTTGTCCCCCACTTTTAGCCATTTAATTCCAGACTTTTCTTTCCAGCACATTTCTTCTGCAATTAGATGTTTGGAATGTAGGGCATGAGCTTTATGTAGGTTGGTTCTATCCAAACCTGAACCGGATTGTTCATATAAGCTTTCTAGTTCAAGGATATGGTCTTCTGTCTATTTGATTTGTTGGAATATATTTTCATGTGTTTTTGTTCCAGCTTCTAAGATCATTTCTGAGTCTTCTGAGTTTAATGTTGAATATATTTATTGAAGATGTTCTTGAAGTTGATTGATTCCGTGACTTACTTACCTTGTTTTGAAAGGATTCATGGGGGATCCAAAATTGGTGGAATTGGAATCTTGTTGGTTTTTTTGTATTTGCTTGGCTTAAATCAACTAATGGTGGAGTGTGATTAGATTGGCCTCGATGTAGGTGTGATACCGGAACATTTGGACCATTTTCCAACCACGACTCATTTATTAAGATTCTATCATGTCTCTTATGAATCCTAGTTTGGATGGCTTGATTGTTGGACCAAATATATTTACTACTAATATATCCTACATCGGTTAGCTTACAATAGTTTATTGTGTCTACGAAATTTGTTATAGGGCCTAGAGTTGGAGATCTTCCTCCATTTTTTTCATCAGGTGATGTTATTACATTAAAATCTCCACGTAGTAACAAAAGTTCAGTGATGGTGTCTTGTAGATGTCGCATGGTTTGCAAGAGTTGTCTTTTTTCTCTTCTAGTACATTTGCATATATTCCACAGATATAAAATTATTGTGTGTGGTTGTTTAAATTTAAATTGACTTTAAGTATAAGGGCGTCTTCTGTTTTTAGAAGATTGAGCATGCAAGCTCAGATTACCGCATAATCCAAATCAGGGGCGGACCTGCCAAGGACCCGGGGGGTCACGTGCCCCCCCTTGGAAGATCCGCCCCCTTATTATTTCCTACGAACCATGGATTTACAAACCATGGATTTACAAGTGATGTTAGTGACTTTAAATCTAAATTGTAAACATAAATGTGGTACTTTCTCCAAGGTTTTGAAAATCACGAACTATATGGATACATAAAGTGAAAAGTCCAAATTGCATCAAAAGAAAACTTTTAATTTAGGTCATTTTGTGGCAAGAATAGTAATTTTAAATTTGTTAGTTGACTTCCCTCCATTATATTTAGAATTACATACAACTTCAGCACTAAATTCCATACAAGTGAACTAGTTAAGACAGATTTCTACAAATAGGGACGAAAATGACAAGCCCGATTTTTTCCACCCCAAAATTCCACCCTTATCCCATCTCTTTCTAAAAATGTGGTGTGTCCCACATGATTTGTGGTAGGGCCCATTAAGCACAGAAACATTTTTTGAAAAAGGGGTGGGATTTTGGGGGTGGAATTTATCAGTTTTCCGAAAATGAATAGCCAATTGAGTGCAAATGGCACCTAAGAATCCACTTAAATGCCCGCAGATCGCCTTTTGCACTATTCAATTGCCGCTTAAATGCCACTTAGGCTACCATACATGGTGGCTAGGCACTCCTCACCATCTAAAGTCACTCTAGAACACTGGTTTTACTACAAAACTTAGGGGCAGATCTTCTAAGGATCCTGGGGGTTACGTGGTATAAAAGTTTTGTTTTTATTTTATATTGACTGCTTGTGATTTTATTTTTTATTGTATAATTTTATATAATTATAAAGAAACAACACACTATTCATCAATACAACCTCATTAAGTGTACGATTATTTTAGAAAATTTCATGATTGAGCTAACTATATTAGAATATATAGATTTATCCCAATAAAAAACCTATGACCACTTCTGATCACCAGAAATAAAATATAAGATTATTTATGTAATTGTCATGTGGGGATGATTTCAGAATTAACATTTTTGTTAATTTTGTGAACATAATATATAATAATAATTATACACAATATTTGGACATCGTGCCCTCCCTTCAAATATTTCTGGATCCGCCACTGATCCAAATGTGTCCAGATAGGTTTGATACTCGTGCATCAAATTTAAGTTTTTTTGGTTATGTCCTGTATGCTGTTTGGGTCTTTGTGGCAATAAAATTACCAAAAAAAACTTAATTTATGTATTTTAATTAGTTCTTTCCGTCTTCCTACTGAAGGCACATTCCCGATACCTTGAATATTCCAGAATAGTGCTGTCATTCTAAATCCTTGTTTAATTTTGTTTTGATTTACTGTTTAAAGTGTGATCATATGGGATATCTGGAGTGAGGTTTTTTGGGTCATGCTTCTAGATAATAATCCTTGGTTTTACTAGTTTTTTTCCTTTAGGATTTTATGTAATGTTTAGAGTGGTGTGTTCGGAATTGGTTATTTCCATATTCACCTTCTGTGTGTGCATCATCATTACTTTGCCATAATTTTGAGTTCGGTTTTGGAATATTTTTTTCTTGGGTAAGCCCAGTAAGCCGGCCGGCTAGGAATCCGGCTAGGAACAGGACATCCGGCTAGGACAGCGAGTTGCAGAAAAAAAAAGTTGCAGAGAAGGGTTAAGCGAAGAAGAATAAGGGGAGAGAAAAAAGAATAGTAAAAATAAAATATTATTTTTATTATAAAGTTGGAAAAAATTGTCAGGATTTTGTAAAGTTAACGTTTGAATTTGAACTTTTTTTTTGTGAGTTTGATTGGAAATTGCAAATTGAAATTAAAATATATTCGACTATATTAATGAAATAAATATTCAAAATTAGCATATCTATATATTCAAACTTTTTGAGAAAAATTTAAGATCTTTATCTAAGTAATTTTTTTAGGTAATTATTATTTCGGCGATTCATTTATCGGAAATTTTATTACATTTTTTAATGCTTTAAAAAGGATAAATATGATCAACGTAAGTAGTCATGCGAGAAATATAATTTTTGTGTGGCACCATTCATTTTCTAAATCTATCATACTATTAAAAAGTTCATACAGAAGAGATTAAAAGGTCAATGTTTTGCCACGATTCTTGCAACTTTGTTAACGAGAATTTCTAAAACCTTTTTTCCTTAGATTAAGTAGTCCTTAATACGTTTTTAGTCACCGGGATCGTGTCGGAATATCGGATTTTTCAAATGAGCACCACCAATTTCCATTTTCTGGATCCGCCCCTGCCGGCTAAGAGGGCATCCGACTAGGGGGCCGACTAGGGCATCCCGGACCCCCGGACCGGCCCTGGGTATCTGATTTGGATGATTGTAGGAAAGATTTCCATTGCTGAGAACGTTGTGAGACTGTCATTTGATATGTCGATTATTAGTCTCCCTGGTGGTTGGGGTGGGGTGGGGTCAAGTAAGTTTAACTCCACACAAACCCAGGCTTCACTTGGTCTTTTCAACGTAAGTGTAGATTGATCTAACATAATAGGTTCTCCAATTCTAGCTGCTAACATATGGATACTTTCGCGATCATAGAGATGTAATGGAAGATTGGGAAGCGAAATTCATCCGTGTAATACCCTTAAAATGGTTGTTATTATCACTTATATCAACAAGGTGTACTTACTTTTCTAGGAGCTCATCCATGAGAAGTCCAAAGTTAAGCGTGTTGGCCTTAGAGTAATTTTGGGATGGATGACCCCTTGGGAAGTTTTACAGGGTGTGCACGAGTGAGGACAAAGTGCGTTAGATGTTATGTATTGGTTTGTGGGGACAGTATGAGCAATTATTGGTTAGAACCAGGGTGAGTAGAGACACACTCATGCTGCCATAACGACCTCGGGGATTGCCGTGACGTTATATTTGGTATCGAAGCTAGGTTCAACCATGGTGAGGATGGTTGATCCTGAGATTGTTGTTACGCAACGAAGACGCTGCGCCTGCAAGGAGGAGTGAATGTGATACCTTTAAAATGGTTGTTAATACTACTCATATCAACAAGGTACACCTACTTTTCTGGAAGCTCATCCATGAGAACTTTAAAGTTAAGCGTGCTGGCCTTAGAGCAATTATGGGTTAGGTGACCTCATGGGAAGTTTTTCAGGGCACTTTTTCGAATATCATGTATTGGTTTGTGGGGACAGTATGAGCAATTATTGGCTAGGATATAGGGGAGTAGAGACCAATGTTCGAAAAAGTATTAGGCAGACCCTAGGCGGCCAGAGGCTGCTTGATAGACCAAATGTATACTCATGCAAGTATACGCGGTCATCAAGTAGAAGCTTACTTGGTAGTAAGGGTCATCTCCTAAAGGAGTAGGACCTAAGCATGCTCAATCTAGAATTATACCAAATGAATACCGAGATCATAGGGGATTGTGTGTTTAAACTACAACTACACTGACATGAAACTTAACCTAATGATAATCAAGCCTAATGTTGTTACTCACTAGACTCAGCAACCAGAAACTAAAGAGGTAACAAATGGGAAGAAATAACCTAAGGCTCGGTCTCAATGCTTCATCACACACACCCTAACCCACTAACTATGGATTAAATGCTTCATTCACTTTCATTAACCACAGGATCCATGTATAGGCTTGCACTATGGGCAAGCTACAAGCCCGTCTTCTAGTATGAGGAGATATTTAGGGTTGTCAATCCTCAATACCTCCATACTAGAGAATATGATTGAGATCTTTAAACCAATCAAGATCCTAATGTGGCCTATCTCTTAACATGGCATTGAAGGCTAGGGGTGATATACCCCAAGGACGGCAATGTGTGTGGTATATATGCATCCTCTCCTCATGTCCGTAGGCCTCAAGGGAAAGGTTCAAGAAAAGATAAGGGCTAACCCACCAGTGCTAACTAGTTCTCATACAAATAACGAGGGTAGTTGATGCTTGGCTCATTATCTCGCGGTCATGAGGACTGTCTTTCCCCTCCATTATGTGCTAAGAAGCTATCAAACACACAGTAACAAACACCCTAATCAAGATTAAGTCCAAGCTAACTGGTGGAAATGCTTAAACCATTAAGAAACAATGAACACACATTAAGGAAAGCAAACTATAATATTAATCCATAGAAAATAAGGTTAGAGCATGGTGAATCCGATCAACCGAGCCCAAGGTCTAGCTACATAGCTCTTGCTTAAGGCATGAGCTACTACAAATATAAAGGAAAGCAAGGAAAACTCCATTGAAGTCAGCCAAGAGATGAATATCCCAAGCTTCTTCTTCTACGAGAGCTCTTCCTCTCCAAATTGCCTCTTTCTCCAAGTGACAAGCTCCAAAGTGATCAATGAGGGAATGAGGATCTTGTGCTCCTCTAGGGCAAGTGAATTGAGCAATGGAAAGTGTTCCCCCCTTGGTCATGTGCTTGGCTTCTTCATTTAGTAAGGGCTTAGATGTCTATCCTCCTCATTTGGACACATTGCGATAGGTAGGGTTTTGATCCTCCTTGGCGGCGTCAAATGAACACAAAGCGTGAACAAATATTGTATAGAAGTGTAAGGGTTACATTCTGGTGAAAGGACAAGGTGATCCCTTCAGCCATTTGAGAGATACAACCTTTACAACGGACCTGATGGACATTACTCGCACGATTTACCCAAAATGGTAAATCTCGTGACTCGGCCCTCTAGCCATTTTCCGCCTTCCTCATGTATACAAAAATTGTAGAGAACTTCTTCACCTAGCTCCTGATGAAATTCCAACCTCATCCCAGCCTTGGTGAAGAGTTATTACCATTTGAAGGACATGGCAGTCATTTTCCCTTCTTTACCTAAAATGGCAAGGCACCTATTGGATGGTTGGTGGTTGTTGCCCAAATTTCAAGGCTTGTCTCTTTCGCCCATGTGGAAATGTTTTATGTGTAGAATGGGTTGAAAATCCATATAACACAACCATATGTTTCATTTTACCAATATGGAACAAAATGAGA
>JAOYMZ010000019.1:106140-137702 GCA_025802335.1 Pinguicula primuliflora | reverse complement strand
CCCCACAGGCCAAAAAGAAAAAGAAAAAGGCTAAAGTTACCCCACAAAAAATGGGTGATTCTCTTCCTTGAGTTCTTATAGGTCGTCACTTTTTTCTTCTGTTTGCAGTGATTTTAATGAGTCTTCCGTATTTCCTTTTGTTGTCAGATGACGAGAAATGTGCCACTCATGCAGCCATAGCCCACACTTCAACCAGAGAAGCAGACTGGTAAGGAGACACCTGGTGACAATATTACCCCACGAAAAATGGGTGATTCTCTTCTTTGAGTTCTTATAGGTAGTCACTTTTTCCTTCTGTTTGGAGTGATTTTAATTTGAGTCTTCCGTATTTCTTTTCGTTGTGAGATGGCAAGAAAGGTGCCGCTACTCATGATGCCACACCTCACCCAGCGAAGCAGATTGGTAAGTAGACACCTCGTGACAAGTTAACTCCACATGCACAAAAATTTGGGGGCTCCCATACCTGCAGCAGCTTCGTCGATGAATCTGGTGGCGATGGGGACACCCCACATATGTTATATTTCTTTTCATTGCCGATCCAAAGTTGTCTTGATCTTCTATATTGTCTCTTTGCTAACTTTATATGTCATTTCAGACGATGATCAGACAAGTGATGATATTTAATTGATATCTGATTTGTTATGTGCATCTTAGTTTGTATATATAAGTTGTGCTGACCGTTGAAGATTTTATTGGTTACTAGAAATCTAATTTATTACTATAAGTATTATTCAAAAGCCTGGGAAAATTCCCATTAACCTTTGCACACTTTTTTGTGCTATCCGAACGTTTATATGCTAGTTATTGCTTCGACGTTAAAATCACATTTTCCCCCACAGGCCAAAAAGTAAAAAAAAAAAGTCTAAATTTACCCCATAAAAAACGGGTGATTCTCTCCCTTGGGTTCTTATAGGTCATCACTTTTTCCTTCTGTTTGCAGTGATTTTAACGAGTCTTCCGTATATCCTTCTGTTGTCAGATGGCGAGAAAGATGCCACTCATGCAGCCACACCTCAACCAGAGAAACAGACTGGTAAGGAGACACCTGGTGACAAAGTTACCCCACAAAAAGCAGGTGATTCTCTTCTTTGAGTTCTTATAGGTCGTCACTTTTTCCTTCTGTTGGAGTGATTTTAATTTTAGTCTTCCGTATTTCTTTTCGTTGTCAGATGGCAAGAAAGGTGTTGCTACTCATGATGCCACACCTCACCCAGCAAAGCAGATTGTTAAGAAGACACCTGGTGACAGGTTAACTCCACATGCACAAAAATCTGGGGACTCCCATTCCTGCAGCAGCTTCGTCGATGAATCTGGTGACGATGGGGACACCCCAGACAAGGTATATACTTTTAACATTTGCACACTTTTTTGTGCGACTAGAATGTTTATATGCTGCTTGCTGCTTCGATGTCAAAATCATATTTTCCCCCACAGGCTGCACCAAACAAAAATGAGCTGGAGAATATGCTAGTAAACCGGCGAAAAAGGCAAAAGTTACCCCTACAAAAAACTGGTGATTCTTTGAGTTCTACTGATATGAACTCACGCCGACGAAGTGAAAATATGTGATTTTTGAGTTCAGAAAAATACAAAGGGAAAATATGTGATTCACTTTAAGAGGGAATTTTTTTTAAGTACCCTCACAACTCACGCTGACGAAGGGAAAATATGTGATTTTTGAGTTCAGAAAAATACGAAGGGAAAATATGTGATTCGCTTAAAGAGTGAATTGTTTTTTTTATAAGTACCTTAAGGAGGGAGGCTGGTACACGTGTACATAAAATTGTTCCTGCGTTTTTGTAAGTGGGAACACGCTTTTGTCATTACGTTACATTACTTATCTAAAAAAACAAACAATTAAATAAAACCGGATAAAATTTCATGATAGATTTCGAGTTTTAGTTATTAATGACAGTAAATCGGATTTGTAAGTTGTAGTTCTGTGTACCTCAGGTTTTTTCGTATGCCGGATGACTTGGTCCCGGATGAGTGTCGGACGGAAATTCAGGCAGCCGGTTACAAAACCGACGGTCACGATTACAAAAGTTAATCTCGCAGGTTGTTTCCAGGTTAGCGGGTTGGAATTTGATCCGTAAACCCACCTGCAAACCCGAAATCAATTAAAAAAACTAAAAAAAACATAATTACAATCTATTCCGGTTTATATTGTGACGATGGGGAGAAGAGCAGTAAATCCTCCCGTTTTCTTAATTTTGGAAACCTTGCATTTTCCGGTGGAAGAGAACTCCTTACTTGACCATGTCTATTTTGGATAATTCATACCTGTAGCTTCTGCATTGTTTTGTCCTAATCCAGGACTTGTTATATCCTTTGAGATTTCCAGAATAGCCGGATCAGTTGATACATCCCTTTCAGATAGTACTGAAGTATCATTATGAGTCGTAGGATCGAGCAGTGTTGTTCTGTTGTTTATTCTAGGACGCAGTGTTATTTCTTCCATTTTGGTATTTTCAGAAGTCAAGTTTGTTGTCGGGGATGTTATCTATTTATCCGGTGAAGTATCCCTGATGAGCAGTAACTGGAATCATTTTTGGGCTCTGAGTTCACAGCAGCAGTCTTTGATTCCTAAGATTTCTCTTGGGTTTTCATATTGCCCATCTGAATACCTTTCAGTTTTGCACCTCCATGTTTGGATACTGTATTCAAGTTAGGCCAATGTTCTCCAGGCAGGGTCGCAGATTTTGTTGTCATAGGTCTCCATTGATAGCTGCGGCCGACCTTTAAATGCATAGTATTTTATTTACCAGCATGTTCCTCTTCCATGAAGATATCAAGATTCTCGGATACCAAGTTTATTCTCAGTTTTTTCTGTACCGAATCACTGATATCTGTAAGTACTTGAACTCTCCCATACATCATTTCTGATTTGTTTGTAGTTTTTCCATCTATCTGAAGGACCTCTCCAATCTTAGAGGCTGCCTATTGAAGAACGATCACACCAACAGTGCAAAGGTGTGCCTGTTATCCTAAGCCAGATAGATCACACCAATTTCCCGTTAACTACCTTCCACGATCTTAAGTTATGGATACATAGCTGGTCTTGAATATCAACATCATTCACCATTTGTAGCCTCCTTTCTTCTACGTCCAGTTTAATTAATATTTCTCCACCTTCAAGTCGAACTGCAGAACAATGTTCATATCCCTTTTGTTCCAGAGCCCTGTGCATCGATGCCAAATCCAGAAGCGGACTTAGGTAGCCCACTAGGCATTTATCCAGCCATTTAAAATCTTCTGGAGCAGGGATGAAGTCCAGAATGTCCAATTTTTCCTGGGCAGTGTTAGGATTTGTCAGAATTACATTGATTTCCTTAGTTGTTTGAGCATTTACTCGTGCTGGCTCCCTAGGTACCCTTGCCATACTGACTTGGAGTGTTAGGGTACCTACCCTGCAGCCCTTTAATGCCTGCAAAAGAGAAATAGAGTCCAACGAGTTATCGAACCTTACAAATCCATATCTCTTACCTTGGAGTTGTAACCATGTAGGAGCGTAAATGTCCCGCACTTGACCATAGTTGCTGAAGAAGGACCATATGTCTGAATCTGTCCATTCAGGTGGAAAATTGGTTATGAAAAAAGAGATAGTGCTAGCCCTGAGTTTTTGTATAAAGAGGGGCATTTTCGTTTGTTGCCCATCAGAATGCTTTGGTTTTACTTTTTGCCTCCTGTTCTCCACTGGAATCCAAGAATTATCAGAATCCTTGAATTCCGGCGAGGAATCATCATCTGGGAAACCTGCAAAAGTAGAAGCCACAGTTTAAGTGTTAGCCAAAACAGTCCGATCCGCATCCGATGATTCGATCTGAGGCTTCTTGTGTGATTGATTTTCAAACCAAATATCCGCGTGTGAGTGTTTTTCAGGTGGAAGAGGTTTGGAGGATGACGTCATTTGGGATTTTTGTACTTTTTTGTCACTCGCCGGAATTTCGATTGAATATACCAGGTTGTTTTCTGTTTATATTTTTCTGGCTTGAACCACCACTCAGAACTAGGAGTTGCTTTTCTGTTTTCTCCATTTGCTCGCTTTAAGAAGACCGAATTGGGATCGAAAAAACTGTTCTCCGCTACTCATTGCCGATAAAGCAGAAATGTTTTGGAATATTTCCTCCACCCGTTACCATATCAGCAGAATTGGGACCGGAGATGTAAGACCACCACTCAAGATCTCGAAAAGCTTAGGTTGGAACGGGGTAGGAGGAGCTCCGGCGAGGGAATAATGGTCGGTAGTAGTTGCATCGCTTTGCATGCCCGGGAGAAAAATTTCAAATTTCAAAATATATTTTAGCATACTACTATCTCTCGATAAAGTGAATTTGAACTCTCTCTCCATAACGGCTACTTTCTATCGAATCGGTACACTGGAGTGCCTCATGGAGGCGGACACAGATGACAATGCCATGAATGGAGTGGAGCACGGTCAGGTACATGCTACGCCTCACCGCTGCAAGTGTTCATGACGGTGGTATCTTTAATCCGCCCATCGCTCATCCCCACAGCGAGGGTCCTCCACCTTTCTTATAAGGGCACTCTGAAATTTGGGCACCTTCAATCCCCTCCGGAGGGATCCGCACGTCTACCGTTGAATCTGGGTGAAGGTGATGTTACCCATTCTCTAGTGGACGGGGTCCTTGCAGTCGACTTCTCTGCTCGTGTCCTAGAACGCCATCCAGGAGGACATGTCCCTTGCAGTCATCCTACGGCCGCTCGGTCGTCAATTTAATTACAAGTACCTTTATCAGCACCTCATCGCTATCTGGGGTCTTAAGAGTAATCAAATTGATTGATCTAGCGATGGATTCTACATACTGAAATTGACAAATGAAGCAGATTACCAATAGGGCTGCCCAAATTACCTGTGGATACCGGATTACTCGGACTCGATACTCGCTGCCCAAATCGCCTGCAGGTACCGGGTTATCCAGACCCGACCCGGTACCCGGTGGGTGCCGGGTACCAAAATATGCCCCCAAAAAAACCGGGTCCGAACTAATCTTAGCATTAACGAGAGTGTGAAAATCAAATAAACATGTTACCTTGTATCTAGTACGAGAGTTGGATGCAGAAGTTTGATGCAGAAGACGCAAACAAGTTTGATGCAGAAGACGCAAACAGGTTTGATGCAGAAGACCTACACAAGTTTGATGCAAAAGAAAGTGTTGAATGAATGTTTGTATGCGTTATTTGTGACCCGCTAGCATTTTAAATAAGACGGATTTTAATCCCCTGAGGCCAGAATTACAATTCGGCTAAGTCAAGTTGTACGGGATGCAAAATTTTCGATCATCAAAAAAAGAGAAATGCTAAAGCTACTACTACCAAGCCGAAGGGAAACCGAATGACTGCTAAAGGCGAGTGTGGGCCTCACACAAAAATATACACACCAATATTGATGTGTGTATTTCTGCTTAGTGTGACTCTTCATTTGGTCTTGATTCCTTCGGGCTACATACCATTACTCTAAAAAAATACTCAGATAGACACTTCAAAAACGATGAAAACGACGTCGGCTATAATCATATGTTCGTTAGAATTGTTACCATCAGTCTACGTAGCTTGAATCTTACATATGATTTTTATGTGTGGAATTAATGTTCTATATCCTTGTCCTTTTCTCGTTGCTCTTTGACTGGCAAAGGGCACGTGGATTTAAGACAACCGAACGGCGCATCTCTATTATATGCTAAACGCATATGCCTGGTGTAGGTAGAGATCTTTAAGACTTCTGGCGGCTCTGTGTACTTGTTCGTCGCGTTGAACTTCTATTGCTAGTTTCTTGGTGGTTTAGGGTCTTCGAATTTCCTTGCGCTGCAAGAGTAGTGTTTCCACTTCGTGGTTCATTGTTTCTATATGCTTTATTTGTTGGATTCTATGGTTGTTTGTAAAGAATTGTTCTTTGTGACATACCTTTGATGTGATTTCCTTTATATTTTGCCACAAGGGTTATTATTCTTGAGCTTATCTTAGTTCAAATAAGGCTTGAGCTCACCGATTAGTATACTATATTATAGTAAGGTTTTCAGAAATTCGTAGAATTGATTGTTCTGTTTTCTTAAGAGTACTGTATTTCCTTGCTTAAAGTAAAGGTTTTTGATCATGATGTGGGAATTTCTCTTCGTGGTTTCCGAAGGTTAAAGATGGCGAATATGGACATTGAGGGGATCTTGAAGGCGCTGCCTTTAGATGGGAGAATCCCCAAGACAAAGATTGTGTGCACATTGGGACCAGCTTCTAGGTCTGTGGAAATGTTAGAGAAGCTCCTCCGTGCTGGGATGAATGTTGCGAGATTTAACTTCTCACACGGCTCGCATGACTATCATCAGGAGACTCTGAACAATCTCAGGATTGCTATGCACAATACCCAGATCCTTTGTGCTGTTATGCTTGATACTAAGGTTGGCTGTGTGCCTATACTTCTCCCTGTATGACATTCCGGTCGTAGAACTAGAGTAACCTTACGGTGCGTATCGAATAAATGAGTTATGTGTCGAATTGTAATCATGACCGTCGAGATTGAAATACAATGCTTAGATATGACGGTCGTAATTAGAATTCGGCACATAACTCATTTATTCGGTACCTAACATTCGACGCTTTAAGATTTTTCGATAGAACAAACAGGTTCAATGATTTTTATGGGTATGATTAACTGTAGTTATGATACTCTTTTAAAGCAGTGATTTAAGGCCAATGTGGCATCTCTTAACTTCGAGCTAATTCTGTATGTATTCTTAATCAGGGGCCTGAGATTCGAACTGGATTCCTTAAGGATGAAAAGCCCATTCAACTAAAAGAAGGACAGGAAATTACCATTACCACTGATTACAGCATAAAAGGAGATACTGAGATGATATCAATGAGTTACAAGAAGTTACCTCTTGACGTGAAACCTGGAAACACAATTCTTTGTTCGGATGGTGTCATTTCACTCTCGGTTTTATCATGTGATCCTGCTGGTGGGACTGTGAGATGCCGCTGCCAGAACACTGCCATGTTAGGTGAGCGAAAAAATGTCAATCTGCCCGGTATTGTCGTGGATCTTCCAACACTTACGGAGAAGGACAAGGAAGATATCCTTGGATGGGGAGTTCCCAACAACATTGATATGATTGCCCTCTCTTTTGTACGTAAGGGATCGGATTTAATCAATGTCAGGAGAGTACTCGGACCTCATGCCAAGCGTATACAGCTAATGTCAAAGGTTAGTTAAAAGTTAAAACTCATTTGGGTTCTTGTATCCAATTACCATCCTGTTAACCTTGGTGTTATCTATGTTCGAGAAGGCGGTGGTCGATCTAGGTGCTGGTCGATTACCCTATGTCCGAATGCTGCTTAAGCACCTGCTTAGGGGCGCCTAGACCGACTAGGTGCTAAGCAGGCCATGGACGCTCGTACAGCACTTTCTCTGGCTGTTATATGAGTCATTTGATTGTCAAAACTTCTATGCAAGGTTAAAAGTTAAAACTCATTTGGGTTCTTGTATCCAATTACTATCCTGTTAACCTTGTTGTTATCTAGAAGGCCGTGGCCCAGCCGCCCTAGGCGCTGGTCGATTACCCTCTGTCCGAATGTTGCTTAAGCACCCGCCTAGGGGCGCCTAGACTGACTAGGCCCTACTGGCTGTTAAATGAGTCATTTGATTGTCAAAACTTGTATGCAAGGTTGAGAACCAAGAGGGAGTTGCCAACTTCGATGAGATTCTTCGTGAAACCGACTCATTCATGGTGGCTCGTGGTGATCTTGGTATGGAAATTCCTGTTGAGAAGATATTCCTGGCACAGAAAATGATGATATACAAGTGCAATCTCGCTGGTAAGCCTGTTGTGACCGCCACACAGATGCTGGAATCCATGATCAAGTCTCCAAGGCCCACCCGTGCTGAGGCAACCGATGTAGCCAATGCTGTCCTGGATGGCACTGATTGTGTAATGCTGAGCGGGGAGAGTGCAGCTGGAGCATACCCCGAACTGGCCGTCAAGATCATGGCACGCATCTGCATCGAAGCAGAGTCTTCACTCGACTACGGAGCCATCTTTAAAGCAATGATCAAGTCTACCCCACTCCCCATGAGCCCATTGGAGTCTCTTGCCTCATCAGCAGTACGCACTGCCAACAAGGCTAGAGCAAAGCTCATCGTCGTGATGACGCGCGGCGGCACGACTGCGAAGCTGGTGGCCAAGTACAGACCGGCAGTCCCCATCCTCTCCGTCGTCGTCCCGGTCTTGACAACCGATTCATTCGACTGGGACATCAGTGATGAAGCCCCTGCAAAGCAGAGTTTAGTGTACAGAGGCTTGATTCCAGTTCTTGCTGAGGGATCTGCAAAAGCCACAGATGCAGAATCAACTGAAGTCATTTTGGAAGGAGCATTGAGATTTGCTACTGCTAGAAGCCTCTGCCAGATAGGAGATGCTGCTGTTGTGCTTCACCGTATTGGAGGCTCATCAGTTATCAAGATTTGCCTGGTTAAGTAAGATAACTGATGAGAGCTTTTCTTTTCTGGAACTTTTTTCGGCATTAGAGCTTATTATTTATGTTTTGACATTGTTTTGCTGCCTCCACATTAGAGAAAATACATTCCTAATACTACTATGTACCGAAAACTCATAGTCAGAATCAGAACATGTTGAATTTTGTATGACAGTTTGTACATTATGGACTGAATTATGTAAGATTATCAAGGTGAGCTCGGTTCGAGTCTGTTCGCGAGCCTGTTCACGAATGAGCTCGGTTCGAGTCTGTTCGCGAGCCTGTTCACGAATGAGCTCACGAGCCAAGCTCACGAACATTCTCGCGAACAGGCTCACGAACATTCTCGCGAACAGGCTCACGAACGAGCTCCCGAGCCGAGCTCACGAGCTTTTTACTATTTTTTATTATTTTTTATTATTTTTTATTTTTTATTTTTTATTATTTTTTTGATTTTTTAATATATATATATATATTAAATAATATAATATTATTATATTAAAGCTCGCGAGCGGCTCGTTAGGAGCTCGTGAACAAGCTCGAGCTCGTTAAGATTGTTCGCGAACAGAAGTTCGGGCTCGAGCTCGTTAAGGTTTTCGAGCCGAACGAACTTTTATCGAGCCGAACTCGAACTTGTTCGCGAGCGGCTCTGTTCGTTTGCAACCCTACTGAAGAGTTTGTGGGATACTTCAGCAGCTAACATTCAAATTTTGTATTCATGTATTTGAAGGACGCAGACAAAAATTGTATACACGTTGAAATCATCAATATAACAAAAATTTATTTTAATTTCAATTTTTCTAATTAACAAAAATTTAAAATCGTTTTTCTGCCTAGCCGGGGTTAATAATAAACCCAACGATAAATTTAGAGAAAATTCCGCAAAGGACCGACGAAGCGATGGCGGTGGCAGACGGCCGCGGGGAAACTCTATCTGAGTTGTTCTCTCGATCCAAGAGATTAACAATGAAGATCAGAGGTGATCTGGAGAAACTTGAGCATCTAGAGTATACATCGGCGTCTTCGTCTGCGCTGTCGTCATCGAGCGTGGTCTTTCCCGGGTTATCGGATGACCATACAGCCGTAATTCGAAGAGATATAATGCAGATCCAATCTCTTTGCTTCGATATGGATCGACTCTGGCGTTCAATTGCCGCCAAACCTCAACGTGATCTTTGGAAAAGGTTTCCCCCTTCCTCCCTCTTCTCTTATGTTTTAATTTTGTACTTTAGGTTTTAATTTCTTCTACTTATATCGGGTAATTTCTGTTTATTACTTAATTTAATCGTTATTTATCTATGCCAGCACTGGTGTGTATTCATGTTAGTCATTATACCTGTCTGCATTGGATGAATTGTTGGAAATTGAAGGTGTTATTTGGTTTTTGCTCAGGTTAAAATTATGTACAGCAAGTTCTAGGAATTAGTTTGAAGTATCCACTAGTCATGGGATCGTTTTTGTAATGCTTGTGAGGTCTATGGATAAATATGATGGAGTAATTGCATGGATTTTTGTCCCAATTAAGCTTTTAATGAATGGTTTGATGATGCAAGTGCTAAGCTTGATATCAGAATGTAAATGAATCTTTAATTGCCACAATTTCTTTTTTGGGCACTGGGTTTGAGGTTGCTGGAAGGGAGCTAACGTTTGAGGCTATGTGTTAGGAAAATGCTAAATTTGCTGCTAGCATGCCTGATGACAAATTATCGCCAGGCTTTGTTGTTCAGCTACTGGGAAAAAGAATTATGAAATGAAATTGTAATATTCCCCGTATGCCTTATTGTTTATCTTGATTCGCATCTTTTTTTTAGTTAAGCGATAATTTTATTGAAAACTAAATAAGGTGCGTATGTACAAGTATGGGCCTTCCCGCTGCTCATGCTCGTAATAAAACTTACAAATCGAGCAGACATGGGACCGAGAGGATCATTTATAATGCTAATGAATGTATAAAGATTTTCTTTTGTCCTTGTCTTTATACCAATCTTGATTCACATCTTGGGAATGACAATGCTTCTTATTTATGTTGAACAGAAAGGTCGAATTAGTTAGTGAGGAGGCCGAGTCATTTCGGGCTAGTCTTGATAAATACCAATCAAGGCGTCAGAAGAGAATGCAAGAGGCACAAGAGAGAGCAGAATTGCTTGGAAGAGCTGTATGAATGAATACTTTAAATCCTCGAGCATTTCCCTTTTCAGTTTGATTGCTTGACGTTCTTATATGTTAAATAAATTTCCTTTTTCAGAGCGGAGATTCACATGTTTTGAGAGTTTTCGACGAGGAGTCTCAAGCAATGGAATCAGTCCGTAAATCATCTCGAGCACTGGAGGAAGCCTTTTCAACTGGAG
Source organism: Pinguicula primuliflora (assembly GCA_025802335.1). Taxonomy (NCBI): domain Eukaryota; kingdom Viridiplantae; phylum Streptophyta; class Magnoliopsida; order Lamiales; family Lentibulariaceae; genus Pinguicula; species Pinguicula primuliflora. The sequence goes on along the minus strand of JAOYMZ010000019.1, from coordinate 126,867 downwards.
TTGCCATTCTCTCGAAGTACAGCGAACAGCGAGAACACTTAAAGGCAGGTGCCACTAACTTCACCGATTATCACTTCTTTCGATTGTTTATACAAATTGTTTTGGTGTTTTTGCCTATTATGCAGAGAGCTCAAAAGAAAGCACTGGATGTTCTTAACACGTTAGGGCTATCAAACTCTTTGCTGAGGCTCATCGAGAGGCGCAATCGTTTCGACAAGTGGATCAAGTATGGTGGCATGCTTTTAACAATCATCATTGTTGTTATTTTCTGGAAGTGGACAGGATAAGGGGATGGACTAGGTATCAAGTTCGCATATGCATTTACGAGCTTCGTTTGGTCACCACATCACTTTGGTGAATAATCTAACCCAAAGTTGTTATGCAAGATTGTTTACGGGCAATGTTCATATGACAGAATCATATTGAGACTCGAAGCACACGATGCATCTATTTCAAAACAGAGAGAAGACTTATGAGAGTGGGAATTGGGAAATGAAACTTTAGGAATCAGATGAGAGGCAGACGATTGTTGAACTGAAGAGAGGAGAAAGCGAACAATAATGATAAGTTATTTAAGGAAATGCAGATCGATCTTGAAGAATTAAGGAAGAAAGCCCGCCGTGTAGGCATATACTTAATATGATTCACGTAATATCTAAACGGTTATGTATAGGAAAACACTAAAAGGCTATAATTTCGAAATTATTTCAATGTAAACTTTTATTTTGAAGGGACATTCTTGGTTCGTGTTTGAATTATGATAACCAATTTGAAATGGAATCATCCCTTTGTTGCACTTCGCTATCATCGATTCATTTCATAACTAAAAAGTAAAAAGAATATTTTTTTACATACTTCGGAGGCTAACACTGCCAAAAGAGGTTGGGACAGGCCCTTCACGGGGGATCAAAGGCGAAAGATGGTGGACAGTGGTTATGTCTGCTTGTGCTCCTGCTGGTAGAATCTTGTCCTTCTACATAGTCATAACCATTTACAGAGTAGATGACTGCGGAGGGATGGAGTAGCTGAAATCCCGGAGCATTTGAACGGATGATCTGAGTGACACTCGTCTCGATCTCAACAATTAGGCGTTGTGGCTTCGCAGAGTCCCTGCTTTGCTAGAGAGTCTGCAACGGTGTTGAGAGACCTTCGGATGTGGTAAAGTCGAGTGAAGCAAAGTGGGACTGACGCCCACAGATCTGTCGCACGAGTTCTCCGTGTAGCAGGTTTGTCGTCCGTCCCTTGAGTAGGTTGATTGCCATTAGAGAATCCGACAGGACAGTGAGGTTGAGTTCCGCCGATTGGTGAACCAGGGATAGTCCATGCCAAACTGCCCAAATTTCTGCGGCTAGGGGCGTACAGATGCCTATGTTGATATGGAAGGATAGCAGCAAAGCGCCGTTTGAGTCGTAGAGGGAGCCTCCACAAGCAGCCCATCCTGTTGCCCTGCACACTGCTACGTCAACATAAAGGGTGAGACCGTTGGGTGATGTGCACAACTCCGGGGCAGGGGACTGCACTTGGCTTTGAAGAGGTGCAGATGCCGACTGGATGGCCGGTCTGGTCCTTGTGAGCACTCGCCGGTATTCTTCGCAGCAGGCGATAATGGAGCATACTTGGGACGTCTCCGGCTGGTTCTTCTGTTGAAAGATTTCATCGTTGCGGGTCGTCCACATCTTCCAGCACGCAATTATGAAGAGTACCTGCCATTCAGCGTTACAACCATTAGTGTTGAGTAAAAACCAATCGGAAATAGAATCGGAAAGGAAGAAGCTTTGAGGCAGGGAGGAGGAAAGAGCAGCCCAGATTCGGGTGTTCCTTGGGCAGTCCCTGATTGCATGCAGGATTGTCTCTGGCTGGGAGCATCTGTGGCACGACGGCGACACAGCAACGTGATGCCTATAACGTTCGCTGTTCGTCCAGAGTGCATCGTTGAGGGCCCGCCAGAGCATGACTTTGGCAGCCTCCGATGGTGTGATACGCCATAGTGAAGCCCATGGGAAAGGCATATCCAGGGATGTAGCAGGATGGAGTACTCCTTCGAGTGCCGCCATTGGGCCAGGGATAGTGAGAAGCTGGGATAGCAGATCCTATGGGATACAAGTCTGTAGTCTGGGGATATCCCAATCACCCCTGTCCGAGCAAAATTTTGACACCTGAAGGGATAGATCATCCGATGATAGAGGCACCGTTGCATATGATTGTAACGGCCGGTCAAAAGGGTACCATAAGTCCGACCAGAAAAGAACCGTCTCTCCATCCCCGATAACCCATCTCGTGAAGCGGTCTACTGTGCCAAAGTGTTTTGAAATGTTGCTCCATAAGTGAGAACCGCCGGCAGGTGGTCGAGAGTGACGGATCACCGCTTCCAGATTGTACTTAGCTTGAAAAATCCGTTTCCATAGTTTTTTTGGGCCCGTTAACAATTCCCAAGCCAGCTTGAGCATGAAGATGTTGATATCACGGAATTCCTGAAGTCCGAGACCTCCCTGTGATTTGCTTCGGCAAATTTTAGACCAAGCAATTAAACTGGGTCCCGTGTTTTCTCCATCCTTATTCCAAAGGAAAGACCGGATGATACGATCCAGCTCAGCACAAGAGGACGCTAGGAATCTAGATGATTGCATTTGATAGCACGGAAGAGCACATAGGATAGATTTGCACAGAACGAGGCGTCCCGCCATGGATATCTTTCTTGTTCTCCAAAAACTCACTCGGTTCCGCATCTTAATGAGAATCCCTTCATGTGCGAGCCGAGAGACACGACCATGTATGATAGGAACACCCAAATAGGAGCCAAGATTAGACACACTTTTAATCTCGAGGACACTTTCAATGATCATGGCTGTTCGGTGATCGACGTTTGGAGAGAACCACACCACCGATTTGTTCTCATTGATAGACTGACCCGAGGCCGATGAGAAAATCTGCATAATCTCTTGGATGACATGAGCTTGGTCCAGAGAAGCTTCTGCAAACAAAAGAAGGTCGTCAGCAAACATTAGGTGGGTTAAATGGAAGCGGCGTTTGAAGGATAGAGGTTTCCAGAAGCCCCTCTCCACCGCATGAAAAATCAAATGCGATAGACGTTCCATACATAAAACAAAAAGGTAAGGAGAAATAGGGTCTCCCTGTCGGACCCCCTTTGATGGGGCAAAGGATGGGCCACGCAGATCGTCCCATATGACTTGCATGGAGCTCGTATGCATGGAGGACATGACTACGTTCCTGAGGACTGCTGGGATGCCTGCTTCTCGCATAGTGTCTTCTATGAACGGCCATTGCATCCTGTCAAATGCCTTCGAAAGGTCGAACTTAATAGCCATGTAACCCTTCCGACCTTTCCAGAGACGCATGGTATGTATTGCTTCTTGGGTTGCTACTAAGTTCTCTATAATATTGCGCCCCTGGATGAAGCTCGATTGGTTCAGAGCTATGAGGGTAGGCATAACCATTTTTAACCTATTAGCAATGATTTTTGTGACCACCTTTGCACAAATGTTGATCAAGCTAATAGGTCTGAAATGGTCGAAGCTCTCCGGTCGGGACTGTTTTGAAAGGAGGGATATCATCCCCTTGTTTGCTTGCTGCGGTACTATCCCATCAGAGAAGACCTGAAGAATGAAAGCCACAAATGAGTTAGCGATAACGTCCCAATTGGTTTGGTAGAAACCAGCGGAGAAGCCATCTGGGCTTGCTGCTTTATTCGGATCCATGTCAAAGAGAGCTTTTTTAATCTCCTCTATATGAATCTGAGCCGCAAGCAGTTCCCTGTGGGCATGAGAAAGAGCTGGAAAATAGTCCTGCAGAGGAAACGTTAGTAATGGAGGTGGTGATAGTGTAGTGTTTGAGCCAAACAAATTAGCAAAGTATAAAGTGAATTCGGATACTAGGGTGGTGCGATCCGAGACCCAACTTCCATCGGCGAGCCGTAACTTTTTTGACGTGAGACTGGCTCGTTTAGGCCGGTGTAAGGCGTGAAAGTAGCTTGAGTTCCGATCACCCATAGTTATCCAGTTGCATCGAGAAGTTTGGCGCTTTAGTAATTCTTCTTGGGTCAGGATTTTCTCAAGATCACCCCGAAGCTGAGCTTCTAGGTCCAGTAGATATGCGGTTGGTTTGCTGGCAATGCAAATCTGCAGGCCAGTAAGGCGGCTTGAGAGGTGACGTTTCTGCCTGTAAATGTTGCCAAAGTGGTTGACTTTCCAGTACACCAACCTAGCCTGCAGTAGAATTAGAGCGTCCAAAAACGGTAATGTGGTGTTCCAATTCTCTGCGAGCCATTCTGTCCATCTATCATGAGCCTCCCAGGCTCGATAATAGTGAAAAGGTCTTTCCGGTCGAGAGGATGGGTCCTGTAGGATAAGACAGACACAAAGGGGTGAGTGATCAGAGGATACTCTAGGTAGGTGTTTAACCATACTATCTGGGCATAGAGCTATAAGTTCTCCATTAGCAAGTGCCCAGTCGATCCATTCATGGCACCTTCCTCGGGCCTAGGTGAACTGGGAACCCGAGAAGCCCAGAGGTACAAGATCCGATTGGTCTACCCATTTGTTGAACTGGGCACAACCATTTGAGGGACGCCCTCCGATCTTGTCCTCCCGGTTAAGGAATGCATTGAAATCATCGACCACTAGCCACGGTGAGGAGGAGGAATCTGCAATAGAAGAGAGTTTGTGCCATAAAGATTTGCGTATACGGGGGTTAGGTGAGCCGTACACTGCAGTTAGAACAAATGTCAGGGTGTTATTATAAAGTACACTCATATGAACAAATTGCCAATCGTAAGATAGTATGGATATTTGAAGAATATCTTTCCAAATGACCCATATGCCCCCGGAAAAGCCCTGAGCCTCGATTCGGAAGGAGTTGGTAAAACCGTGTCCAATCTTCCGAATTAGCGCCTCGGCCAGAGACTCATTTATCCGGGGTTCTACTAGAATCAACATACTAGGTGATTGAGAGAGAATAATATGATTTAAAGTGGCAAGAGTAGTGATATTCCCTACTCCTTGCACATTCCATGCGATAATTTTAAAATCCATTAAACGATTGAATATAGAAGAAAGAAAACCACTAAGATGATTCATCAGGCGGTTTCGCCACCCAATCCATATCAGGTGAATTTCCAGGATCGTCCATCGCAGCCTCCCCTTTCGGAGAGTCTGGTGGATCACCTAGTGGCATCTGTTCCAAGTCCATTGGGGCCACCATGGGCTGAATCACTAGCCCAACGCGCCCCACATGGAACCCAGTTACATCCGGAGCTTTGGTATGAGGGTCGACCTGATGCTTGGCGGGGATACCTAAATCTTGACCTGCAGCAGTTGACGTTAGCGGATGCGGAATAATGACTGAAATATGTTTAGCTGCAGATGGTGAAGAGTGTGAGTCTGTGTTTGCGGAAATGACTGGAACCGGTGTGGTAGCCTTCTTCGTCGTCGCTGGTACAATCATAGAATTGTTTGGAAAACACTGGTTACCTGAGGAGGATGCGATGGTGTGCTGCTGGTGTGAGGTTTTCTTGGCTTTGACGGGCTCCCTGTTTGGCCCGGACAGGCGCTTCCCTTTTGCCTTGCCAATGGATGATTGGGCCCCAACATAGCTTTGGTGGGTTTTGGTGTTCGGCCGCGTATTATTTGTGTTGCAGCAGCTTGGGCTTGGGCCGTTCCTTTGGGCTCTGGATCCGTAGGTTCAGCCAGTGCAGCAAACTTGGATTTAAATTGATATGGAAACGGGGTGAAGACTTGGTCTCCTTCCTTAGTTGGCCTCCTCCCCCTTTTGGGGGCAAGCATCCATGGGCCGGGGGTGGAAATATCCTCCAAGTCTGGGGCCTGCAAGTGAGAGGGGAGATCATTATTGGGCCTATTCCCTGACTTGGGCTGAGAGATAGGGACAGTAAGTGTAAAATTTGTATTTTGGGGTGGGTTCCCCAGTGTTGCAGCAGCACGTGAGCCATCAGAGGGGGCAAGTGGCTGGCCAGTCTGTTGCGCGGAAAGTGGTGGACAGCTGGATTTATGAACGGTCATTACTGCAAGTGTGCTTCTGATTGCTTGACCGGCTGGGGGAGGCTCTGTTCTGGTGGCTGCCACCGAAAAATTGCATTTCTCCGATGAATGGCCAAAACGGGCGCAACTGAAGCAGATTTCATGCAGATCTTCGTATTGCACCGGATATAGGTTCCCGTCTACTGTTACAGCTCGAGCTAGTGTCTTGCGCAAGTCCAGGCGGATGGCGAGTCTAGCGAATAAACCGCGTTCCTCAATCAGTGTATGTGCGTCCGCCTTAAGATAGGCACCGATGGATTTAGCAATTTCTCGGAGTATGGCGGCGTGGAAATAGTGCAGAGGTAAGCCGGGAATTCGCACCCATGTCACGACATCGTCAATGTGGTCTGCCCGGGTGTCGAAGTCGTAATGCCAAGGAAAGACACGGAGGTAGTGGTTCGCCACCGTGTGAGGACCCTCGAATAGGGCACGATTATGGTCGGAGACGTTTGCGCAGTGGAGGAGGTAGAAGCCGTGATCTATATCCACGAGTTTGATTTCTCCTTTTGGCTTCCAGTACTGATTTAAGCTCTTGAGAAGAGCGTGATATCCCAGGTATTTCCCTAGGGGGCGGATGATCAGGGTATTGATCATGTTTTCGTCAATCTGAAGATGGACAGATTCAGTGAAGGTTACAGTCCCTCCAGAAATGTTGGATGAATGCTCGACGTTGTTCGGCCCAATTACGATGGGTTTTCGCCAGGAAACTGTTCCCTTTTCAAATAGGGATTTAAAAGTAGAGGGCTCCACTGCCGTTAGCCCAGGACGGGGGGGAGGCACCGCGGTGGAAGCGCCGCCGGTGGGTGTACCGCCGGTGGAGTAACCAGCTGTACCTGCTGGAGCAATCCCTACACGGGACAGAGGAACTCGAGCTTTTAATGTCGCAGCAGCCACACCCTCCTCAAGGGAGGGGAATTCATTTGAGGCACCCATGACCACATCCTCCATTTGTGAGCAAGGACTGGACGTGCAGGGGATTTCGCCGATAGAAACGGAGGCCAGGTGACGGTTGCGCCGATTGAAGGGCTAGAGAGCGGTGAGAGCATAAGAGAATTTTGCAGATTATTTTTTTTGATATCTTTCCTGTGACATAAGAATATTTTCTGGTCGATAGTTTTTTAACATTGTCCGTTTACTGCAGATTTAAGGTTTTGAGTTTGATTTTTGATTTGGAACGCTAATGATATCAACATCAAACGTAGCAAACAACTTTTCAAGTTTAATTTGGATTGAGTTAGTTATGGTTTTGCGTGTTTACTTTGAAGTAGATTTAAGCTAATTGAACAGTTAAATGACTGAAATATTCCTAATTTCCGAACGATCAGTATCAACATTAAATCCCTATCAACCAAAATAAACAAAAAAACATGAAGATTAATACCTGAGAAGATTAAACCTAGATCAGATTAAAAACTGAAAAATTAAACCTAGTGAAGATTAAACATAGATCAGTCTTAGTTCAAAATCACAAGTTCCCACCAAACCACAAGTTCATAACATACAACTGATCAAAATAGAAATCTAAACTCATGTTCATACGCATCAGAACGCAATAAAATTCAGGTTCACTTTGGCTTCGGAAATTTAACGGCCTGTTCATCATTGAGTTTGTCGATCAGATAGCAGAGCCACTCCTCATAGACATCATTCTCTATTATCATCCACATTTGCCAGGCAGAGACATTATCCAGGAGGTATGTCACGATGGCAGTCTGCTTCCATATGTTAAACTGTGTGTTTGGTCTCAAATCATCCATCAAACGCCTTGCAACATCCAATGGTGGGTCAACATGAGCATGAAGAGTTTGAACATAAGTCCTGATCTCCGAGTAACGACGTGTTTTTCTTCCTCTGCGGCCATTGGCTGTTTTCCTTAGTTCCGCTGAGCCCTAGGAAGTGCTTCAGTAACCCCATCATCCTCGCTACCTCGAATGTCCTCATCCTCCTCTATTGTTTTGGACCCTTCAGTCTCACCAATGTCTCCAGCATCTCGAGCATATCCACTAGTTGCCCATTTCTTCTCGAAGATCTCACACCAATTTTCATAGAGGGAAAATGGCTTTCCCCTCACTAATTTGTAATCAGGATTGGTCTACAACAGAAGCATGACAAGCATATATTAAACCACAAACAAGATAAATTACTATCTGTAAACCAGAAGCATACCAGAAATAGAAGCATGACAGAACCAGAACAAGAATGCAACTTGTTCATATTAAACCAGAACTAGAAAGCATATATTCACATAAACATGACCACACAAGTTCAGTACCAGAATGCAACAATCACAAAAGCTTGACTATCTATATATTAAAACAGGATGAGTTTTGCACTTTCAACTATACCTTTGTGATCTTTTAAGTGAATGGACACTTTTTACATTTTTGTTTACAATATTTTCCATCCCTTCTTATTACCCTCAAATCCTAAGTACGTCGGGGTACTGCGGCAATTGCTATTGAATCATTGCTTTCTTCCCTTTTTTTCGATGACTTTGTAATGATGCTTCATTTTACAATTTTGCCTTTTCAAACAATCGTTTCAATTTTACCGTAACTTTAAGCAAGGGTTATATCTAGTCTGTATTAAACCAGAATGCACAATCACTGAAGCATATAATGCACAATCGCAGAATGCAAAATCACAGAACTATATCTTACCCTAACAATATCAGTCCAGGTTGTTTCATCTTCAACCACCACGTGATGACTGGTCGGGTCTACAGACACCCTGCGCATGGTAATGAAATCGGAGAGCAGATCATATGTCTTTTTCCACACGTGAAGTTTGGATTTCACGTGTGGCACAATACGAATAGTGCTCCCCTTACCTTCACGGCAATCCTCTCAGCACATGACACAAGGAATCCGGGTTTGAACACCCTCCTTGGCTACACATTCCTTCTTTCACTAGTTTTTTCGCGACATCAACCAATGCTTGCTCTTAAGATTGGAGCCACACCTTCTACCTCTCCCTTTTCTTTACTACACCACTACCTCCGTCCTCACTTACGCTGGTAATTTTACGTCCAGGGGCTTTGGTAGGACTTTCCCCTTACTGCTCCTCTAAATTCACGAAACGGTCCTCATTTGCTTCTGCGTATTCAGCCCTTATGTCCAAAGGATCTCCAACTGCTTCGTAATTAGATTTTGGGTGCCTACCCAGCACATAAGGCAAATCAGCTTTCACCTCAAAATGTGAACTCTGGCATATATTCATCGGAGCAGGCGTTTCGCTATGGGATTTTTCGGCTGCAAGAACTTTGGCTTTGCCCCGAGGTATTTTGTAGTTGTCTTTTTTCATCTGCATGTTCGAAATTATTTGAATAATTAATAGCAAAACCAGAAATCTACAATTCGTCCAGAAAAATACATATTGAATGCTGAACATATTAAACAGAAATCTGCAATAGCAAAAATAGAAATACATTTGTTTCTTGGAATGAATGGACTAGGGTTCATATAAGCAAAAACAAATTACCAGAAGCAAAAACAGAAATACAATAGCAAATCCAGATTACCAGAAGCCCAGAAAAAATCACAGAAATTTTATTGTCGAAATGTACAATTCATCTAGAAAAAATTCAAGCAAAATTGACCGATAAATCGACGACACTCAAACGGGAAAAAATTCATTTGATTTAATTCTTGGAATGAATGGACTAGGGTACAAGCCAAATTGACGGAGAAAAAATTCAAGAAAACTTGACCGAGAAATTACACACAGTGGGTTAAGGTGATAGATTTACCTCGCGTAGGTTGAATTCTTCAGGAAAACTAAGCTTGAATTCGCGTTGGATTCTTCACGGGTTGAATTCACTTAGGTCGAAATAAAGTTAGGGTTCTTCACGGGTTGGATTCTGTCGTTGATTTCGAAGGAAAAAAAAGAGAAGTTATGTTTTGCACGCGTCTGTTGATTGACGAGGGTGTTTCCATCAATTACACCAAAAGAAATTTCGTAATGCTCGAAATCAAACGAATTTCAAGAGATTAGTTTAGCTCTCCAAATCAAATTCAGGAGAAAAAGGGGAGATTCAGGATGTTTAACCAATTTTAGCGATCTGAATCAAAATCTTAGTAAACAGGTTTCCAGTTTGATTACGGTAGTTACGAAAGACGATAACTACCGTAATCAAACCCTAACCTATACAGTAAACGGATCCTAAGAGATTTGTTTATTTTTAATAGAAATAGTGTTCAAGAAAGTATTGTGTGGATTTTGGACGGTCAGAGGTCGCCTAGGCGACCTAGACAGATATTCGGACAGAACTGAGAGTGACCATCTGGCACGTAGCCAGCCTAGGCAACTATTTCCTTGAACAGAGAATAGAAAACACATATAATAAAATACTTCAGACAAATTTCAGTAGCATCTTGTCGTTATATTAACGTTAGTTAAATTCTACATTGTTGGTTCGCATGTTTAATTAGAAAAAAATCTTACTATATGAAGCCTTTGATTATTTTATTTTTATTTTTATTTTTTTAATCAAATTTTAGCTTTTATTTGGATAACAAAATGATGCAATGGATTTACATTATCAATTCTAAAATTATTATTTGTTTATATCTATTCATTTTTGTAAAGTTTATGTCACTCCTAAAAGGAGCAATGCAATTTATTTATAAAAAATGATAAACATCCCACTTTTTTTATCCCCACAATTCTGTAAAACACACTTACAAAAATGTTTTCTTATCTAATGACAATGCCCACAAGGCATCTTTTTATATCTCACGTGCAAAAGTTTTGAATATTATATTAATATTTTTATTATTATTTTAATAATTTTTCATCTTTTCTACGATATGAAATATTTAGCGAATTGCTCATTGTTTATCGAAACGGAGACCGCCATAATTATCAGCGTAGCGTGCGCTTCGATTTGACATTCGACTTCATATAGTTTCAATGTACTTATTATTTAATTATTTCTTCTTTTTTTTTGTTTACCATTATTAATTTAGCATTATGATTTTAGCACTCGTAACATACCGTTTAAGGTTAGAGTTAAGTTTGTTGCTCTTAAAATGTTACTTTAATAGGGTTTTAGTTTTTTTGACGGCGAAGCCGCTGAAACTATGATTTTAGCACTCGTAACATACCATTTAACGTTAAGGGTTAATTTTGTTGCTATTAAAATGCCAATTTAATAGGGTTTTAGTTTTTTTGGCGGCGAAACTGTCGAAACCAAAATATATGATTTTAATACGATGATTCCGAACTTTTATTTTAGCACTCGTAACACGCCGTTTAAGGCTAGGGTTAAGCTTGTTGCTCTTAAAATGCTTATTTAATAGAGTTTTAGTTTTGGGGCGGCGAATCCGCCAGAACCATAATCTATGATTTTGATATGATGATTATAAATTTTTTATTTTGCACTCGTAACACACCATTTAAGGTTAGAGTTAAGTTTGATGCTATTAAAATGCTTATTTAATAGAGTTTTAATTTATTTGGCGGTGGAGACGTCGAAGTCAGAATCTATGATCGGTTTCTCAAAGATTTCAATGAGAGATTTCAAAAAATATTTTGACACTTGTAATACACCGTTTAATGATAGGGTTAAGTTTGTTATTCTTAAAATATTTATTTAATAGTATTTTAGTTTTTTATTGATGAAACCGTCGAAAGCAAAATGTATAACATATTCTGAAAATATTTTGTGAATTGTAATAGAACATTTAAAAATATAATTTTTTATTAGAATTGTTTTTTATTTTCAAAAGTGCAATAAGAAATAATCATAATAAAAAAAAGGACAAAACTTCCGTTGGAATTTTTTTGTGTTGAAGAAGAACGTGTTTTTCATTTATTAAATCGCATTATAGAAAAACCGAGTTAGATTGGTGGGATAGCACAAATATTATACTACAAGACATATTTAGCACAAGAAATGCAAGAATTTGACATGTCATGATGTGATTGGATGATTATAAAGTGTGGATCACACTATGAACAAATGATATGCTGTCATGTGTGTCTTGTGTTTCTTGCTGCCCTATATATTGTGGTATAGCATTTCAGGTAGGATAGGTATCATTGCCCTTTATTTATACAAGTTTTTTGAATTTGCTTATATGGGCAATTAAACTCCGCCATCCCTTGGTTTTTGGGGGGAAGTATACGTGTTCAAGAGGATCTAAGATTCTTGTGTGTGGTGTAGGTGTTTTATATTAATTTTGATATTGGTTTTGAGTTTGTTTTTACAAAATTACATGTTTGCATGTGAATCTCGCTAATTTGATCAGCTGAGCTACATCATTGTAAATAATTGCTAGCATGAATAAGGAAATCCAATTTAGCAGCCTTGTTAAGTAAGGAAGACTGATTATTTACTTAACTAAATTGAGGTAATAAAGAACTATAAGGTAAGATATCGAGTGGGGTTTTATTTTTTCAATGAAAAAACTCACAAATAGACACGTTTTATGTAAAATAGAATGCAGATGAGGCACAACAAACTTTCCATGCACAATCTATATATACATAGTACATACACATATAAAACAATAAAATAATAAATTATTATATTTGCCTAATGAAGCAACTTTTTAATCTTAGTTGACCAATTTAGGACTAATTTCACCTTAGGATAAACTGCAACTGTGTGTAGTCCTCTTAGGCCTATACATGGGTTAGTACCTCTCGTCGGAACAATGGATGATCTGGTGATTCTGTGTAGACATGTGTGCGACCGTTTGGTGTGTTGTGCCCTTGCTTAGCGAGGAAATCAACAGTTGTATTGCATGCTTTGAGAACATGAGCCTAATCTGCATAATGTTGCAGTGCTGATGTAGATAGTACACAAAAGCGAAGCAATATTTGTTCTTTGAGCATTCGTAAATCGCAACGCATAAATCGAGAAATAGTTCAAAACTAATCCTACATTTTAATTTTTAAATGATGTTAAGTCTCAATTAGCGTCTTCAACTTGTTTAGAGATTTTTTGGTGTGGTAGGACTAGTAACTCTATAGCTCATGCACTTGCAACTTATGCGAAGCAAATGCTTCCATCTTTTATTCTTCCACAACCGGACGATTGCAAATTATGCGAAGCAAATGCTTCCATCTTTTATTCTTCCACAACCGGACGATTTTTAAGAAGTAATTTTCTTTAAACAAAAATGCTACATTTTAATTTCACCAAAAATTAGGACATTCGTGTACAATCCGTCGCGGGCCTGATAAGTCGGCCCACTATACTTACACCATTAACTGCCGTCATTCAAGGTGTGGACAGAAGACAGTTCTAGTTCTAGGTTTTGAAGCTGCTTTACCATTCTGAGATCTCAGAGCTCTGGTTCCTCTCCTCTCCCTCCGTATTAACTTTCCTTCTGCAAATTCGTGGATTTGTGGGAGAGAGACGGAGCTTATATTATTGAATTCATAGGTATGGCGGCCCCCGAAGCTCCGCTGCGCTACGTCGGAGTAGATAGAAACTCAGCTGCCTTCCGCCTCATGAAGCAAATGGTACTAATTTTATAGATTGTTGTTGAGGAATCATGATGTATGCATTTTATCTTTCTCTTGTTGTATGATGAAAAAGCAGTATTCTTTAATTTTGTTTTGGATTTGAATTCTGCATTTGGTCAGGGATGGGAAGAAGGAGAAGGACTCGGGAGAGAAAAACAAGGCATCAAAGGTTACGTAAGGGTCAATAACAAACAAGATACATTAGGTTTGCTTCTTATTTGCCTTCCAATTCTGAATTCCTATAATCTTATACTTAGTAACACGGGAATGATTTTGGCCATTGATTTGTTAATTTTCCTATAGGCATTGGTACTGAAAAGCCTAATCAGTGGGCTTTTGATACCTCTCAATTTGATAGCATTCTGAAGAAATTGAAAGTGGTAAAATACTCTGGTATCCGCCTTAATTTGTCAAATTTTCTTACAATTTGTATTTTGATTGAATGTGTTCCATTGCATTGTTTGGCAGCAAGTAGTCGAGATCGACAAGGATCCAGGTACTCTCATTTGACTATTGAATTGAACTCTGTTTTTACACGGAAATTGTTTCGAACAGCTTCCATACGTATAGGAACAGAAGACGGAGATGATAAGACAGTAGTTCCCGATTCAAAGCCTGCTGACGACGAACAAGATTCAGGGGTCAAGGTTACTCGGCCTCAAGGAAGGTCAGCCTATTATGTCTAAATTAGCTGTTTACTCTCAACTAGGAATACAATCAGTGCAAAGATGAGTTGGGATATTGAATGTGTAGGTATAAGAAGAGGGAAAGGGGGAAGCTTGTACGTGGATATTCTTCTAAGGATCTTGAAGGAATTCTTGTAAGCTTAAGTTAATTAATTGCTTTCAATTTTGTGTACCCACTTTTTTTTTCTTTGTGGGTCATTTTGGAAATGGATAGATGGAAGACTTGTAAGCAACTTTGGCAATCATATTTAAAATTGTATGTGAGTACTTATCATTATACATGCTACAAAAATTGTGCGGTATACAAACAATAAAATTTACCTACTGAGCTGAAGGGAAGAAAGTTCTAACGGCTTCAAAGTTTTGATAATGGTGAATGCCCTGTGGGGCAATGATTTAGAACTTCATTTGTTATTTTTTGGTCTTGGCACGGAATATTTGGTGCTGTTTTCTTCACTTCATGTCTTACAGATTTGCCTATGAGTTGGTTATAGGTACAATTTCTGTTTCAATATATTCGCTTCATCTCTTAAATACTTAATAAAAAAATTAAATCTCTATGATCCTGATACGCTTGCTCCAAGTGGAATAAAATAAGTTTGTTACTTCTCTAGCACCATCATAGAATTGTCTTCCACTTGTATGCACAATCTGATCATTTACTAGATATGCAGTCATAACTAAATCGTGCACAATGCTATGACTAGAAAACACATTTTCTAAATGTGTCAAATGCCTAGTTGAACGGCCTAAAATGGCTGGCCGACCCGAACATTCCCTGGACGACCGGGTGTTTTGCATTTTTTTAAAATATTTAGTTTTTATTTAAAATTTATTTTTAATAATTTTTTTAGTAATTTACATGCAAGTGCATGCGTTTGTCACGTGTGCTTAATTTTAATTTTTTTTAAGAAATGGCGTCGTTGCACGGTCCACGGGGCCCTAAGCGCTTTCCCGAACATTGAATTGAACCTACTTTATTATATGAATTTTCTGACAGATGTCTAGTAAATAGTAATTACTTTACCAAGAAAAAAGTAATTACTATGGCTGTTGAGCGTCTTTCCATAGTTAACTCCACTATATGGCGATTTCCAGGTAAACAGGAATAAGTCTCCAGAGACTGATTATACTGAGAAAGCTTCAGTGGAAGATGATACAATTCAAGTCAATGATCCAATAAATGCAGAAGGTTAGAAGTAATTGAATTCAAATTCATAATTCTAAAATAGATCGGGGTCTTTCTCGTGTGGTTAACATTGTTTCAAGGTTTTGTTTGATTTAGTTTCACTGTGTTTTATGCCGCGGTATTGTCATGTGATAGGAGGAGTTCAAGATGTTCCACTGGATTGGTGGGGTCACAAATTTGGGTTTACCACTGGAGGTTTGCTTGGTGCTGAATCTAAAAGAAGGAAATTGCTCCTTTCAAATGCTGATAAAAATCCTAATGGCAGAACTACATTCAGTGAGAAGGATCAAGAAAATCTTTACAATCTTGTTCAGGTATGATTATTTCTTACATTGTGAAAACACTTAAGTTTTCTTGGTGAACCAACTCTGCTAAAAAAGAGGTGCCAATTGGCTTTCGAGGGGAGCTATCGTGAATAATCAATTTATTTCCCCTAATATGATGTTTTTGTAACAAGAATAACCTTTTTGGTGCTTAGATTAGATATGCAACCCAAAAAATCATATATTTGTTTCGACATGCTACGATGATGAAGGATATAATATATTTTGCTCACCACTATTTCTCATAGCATTACATTTTCAGGACAAGGCAACCACTGGGAAACAGGGGCTTGGAATCAAAGATCGGCCGAAGAAAGTAGCAGGTTGTTACTTTGAGGGTAAAAAAACTACTTTCGGTGATAGTGACGGTGAGGATTCCTCGGATTCACGTTCTACGGTGACGATGAAACCAGAAGTAAAATCAGAGCTGAGAAAGGGTGTTGCAACGAAGCCTAAACTTAAGAAGCTGTGTAGGCAGCTTCTTCAGAAGGTCTGTTACCAGATGTTATGTATTTTGTGTTAAAGTCTACTATTATGTTTATGATACAAATTTCTACTTGATACAGGTGCCTGGGGAGACATTAAAACTGAGGCAGCTCAAAGCACTGGTTGATGAACACCAACCTTCCATATTCTCAAACATTAATTCTGATGAGGCAATTACTTTATTAATGAAGAAGGTATGTATGACAAATGATATTTTTGGTTCTCTTTGCTAAAGTTTCTTCGCTGGTCGTTTCTTCGGTCACAACGCACACTAAGAACACACTAAGAAGTTTGGCTTCTATTTTTTTTCTGCAGCTTGAAAACAGTGACAAGTTTTTGCTCAAGGGTAAGAAAGTCACCCTCTCAAGGAGAAGCAGCTAGAGATTTGGCGGAGAATTCTTTACCGGGCGAAAAAGAACCCACCAAAAACATAAGAAACCTACGTGGCGCTATCTCCCACACCCCTCTCAAAAGTGTTGGCCACAGCATGTGCACTTAAGATGTGTGCACGTGTTTTTCTCAGGTTTTTCGTCCGATATATTCGTCCAGTATAAAAGGCCTCTGATTTGGCACTCGTCCTATTTGTATCATTTTGTACAAGCTCTATTGAGGGTATTTTATTTAGCACTTCAACTACTACGGAATAGCAACAAATTTTTTCTTCCTCCATTTGTTTTGAAGGGGAGGCATATTATGATTGAAATAAAGGTATAGATTGGAGTGCATGAATTTAGCTGGTGATACCTGCCAAATTATTCAGGCTGCGCATTAGCTGCCATCACTGTTACATGTATTTCTTCTGTACGATCTTATTCCCTATGTACTTGGCCAGGAAATCATATCCATGACAGTATAGAGCTTCAATTTCAGTTCTACGCCCGCTTTGTATCATGCAGGCCAGTTCGTCCTTATACGTATCCTATATAAATTAAAACCCTTGAATAGACATATGGCGTGTTTAATCTGAAGATAAACAGCAGGGATATGTTTATTCACCGGTAAGATTTCTGAGGAACACAAGCTCTTGGCAACTTGATGATCCCGTGGCTTCAGGGGAATCAAAGATTCCTCTGGTATGAGCTGCTCGATATCATCCTTGTGCAGTCCAAGCCACTTTACATTGCAAGCTGAAACAGAAGGAAGACTGGATCTGTTTCAGTCGACCGAATCATCTAGCGACACGGAGAACGAATATCAATGCAGGATACAGCACCATATCTGTATGCCTCAAGGCCCATGGAAACACTTCCAAACTTGAAGGTACACAATATTGCCAATCCAGCTGGATTCCTTCATCGCACAATGCAAGGTTTTAGAATAATATAATGAAGAGTGATACTACGAATTTTGATAAAAATCACGAAACCAGAAGATACGAAAGGCGCACGCCTACTCACAACAGGTGGGGCCCACACACACACCAATGCGTGTGTGTGTGCTTAGTCTGTTCCGTGCGCCTTTCGTGCTGCTTTTTTCGTGCACTGTAGCACGCCTCGATACTACTTATACATTTTATTTTGACACTATCATTAAACACACACATGTGGCACCATCCATATCACCTTTTTTCCCATTTTTTTTCCTTTTTCTCACATTATTATAATGGTGCTACATGTGTGTGTTTAGTGATAGTGTCAAGAAAAAATGTATGAATAACATTATTCTATAATGAACGGTAATGATAGGTGTACATAATTTGGCGTACATAATTTTGTATTACCAATATAATGTGTACATATTGAATGATCCACCAGTAACACATGTGTGGTTCCAATTATGATGCCACATGTAGACACTCTATTGGTATACCAAAATTATGTACACCTATTATATTATAAAACGAATAGCATAATGATCAGTTGTCATTCTTACCAGTCCACCAGTCCCAGAATAGCCATTTCAGGGAACTCTAGGCTCATCCGATGAAGAAGAAACCTATTGAATTTCGACAAAATCAATCCTTGTCCGGCATTTCGTCTATTAGAGCTTCAATTTACCTGGTTCCAATATCTGGATATCCTTTAGCCGTGATGAAAATACAGGGAATTTGATTGAAAACTCTATCCTCGGCCAACCTCTGGAATATGGCATGCTGCAGGATGCTTGTCTCTATAAAGTTCGTTGCAATAGAAGCGGGCATTTCTTTTCATACTGGTAAAAATGGAATTGTACAAGCAATTGAGTTACCTTCTCTACTACAATAATATATCTGGCATCACTCTTCATAATTAGATTATCCAGCAAATTTAAGTCACCAGAGATGGCATATCCAGAAGATCCACACTCAGAACAGTCCACTATGTCTTGGTTCGGTCCCTACGCAACATATTAATTGAAATTAGGACAACAGAAAAGAAGATTCCCAAACCTGAAAACAGTTAATGAGGGATTGCCCTTGTGGTTTTAAGAATTATCATTGCACTCAAAAGATAATGGGTTTAAATCCCTCAGCCACATGTGTCACATAGGTTTACCTCCCTATCGTGGTTTGCGGGCTATTGCAGCGTTAGGTTTAACTATCTCATTAGGGTTCCCTACGTTATTAAAAAAAAGACAAAGGTTTGCTAAGCACTTCACTTCCACTCAACCAAGGAACAAAAGAAGATATGATTTTTTCCTTTATGATTGTAGCTAGTAGTTCTATTAATTTACTAGCATAAAAAGACAATTCAACTCCAACTGCAGATGATACCTGCAGCATGAGGCGTCCAGCAACTGCTCCTCTAGTGGACGCTATAATTCCAAGGCTATATCGGCTGCACCTAAGCAATGCCACCAAATCTTCTCGCACAGATGCAAACATATAATATAAACTCAAATAAGTTTACTTGCAGATAAAAGCAACATAATTGTATAATGCAATATCATGTACCTTGTATGCTCTGGTTCACCTGCAACTGAGAAGTAAAATAGGTAGGCGAATCACAAAGCAGTTTGTAAAATAGCTCTCTCTGAGTTACTTTCTTTTCTTGGACTAAAATCTGGTAGCACATTTCCATCACTTTCCACACTTTAGAAATCAAATAAAATCTTCAAATCAGGCTCTAGACAAAAAAACGAAAAACAATGAACCTCACAATTTTAGTATCCTATTGTGAAGGAATTTACTACCTCTGATGAATGAAACAACACTGGCTTCGTTCATAAGCGACTTTGTACAGAAAGTATGTGAAAGGAAAATCCTCGTGCTTTCAGTTAGCAATCCTCGACTTATTCTGCTATTTGTCATTCTCCTGCTAATCTGTTAGGGAGATTTCGAGACTAATATCCGATCAACAACGAACAATGAAGATAGGCAGAATTTTGTTATTGAACATAAATTTTATCCGACCACTGATAGATCCGGAACTGATGGAGCCGTGGAACAGAGATTCTTCAGGAAATTAAGGATCGCGACTTCCATACGAGCTCGAACCTGAAATAGCAATCGCAGAAAAGGAAAACATCATGATCTCAATTTTCAGTGTCATAAGCTTACTCCTAAAGCATTCGATGTATGTACCTGAGACGGTGGAAGGACATCCGCGTGACAAAGTTGCTGATCCGAAATGAAAATGGAGTTCTTCCACAGTTCTCCCATTTTTTCCTTTAAAGGCCAGAGGAGGAAACAGATGTTGATAAACTTGGCGGTTTCTGAAAATTTTGAAAATGAATACTATATATATACTAGGACATATGGGCTTGGGCTGATTTTTATTTTCCTTACAATGGAGAAGAAAAAAAAATAAAAAAAAAATTTAAAAAAAAAAAGAGAAGAAAAAATAACACGAAAGAAAACGTTCAAGGATGTTTAAAACTGACGAGATACGGGCAAGTTGCTGCTGCCTGAGATGAGCCCTGGCGACTCCGGGTTATGGTCAAATCCGATGAACAGACAGTCGAAGACTCAATGGCGGAACTAGCCTAAATTTTGGGGCTCGGCTAAAACCTATTAGGATTTTTTTATTTTTTAAAATAAAAAAATAAAAAATATAAAAATAATATTAAATATTATACCATAATCTGAATCCGGTTATTAGATAATGAAACAATAAAAGACTAAATAAATCGCTCACGGCTACCACTTCTATTATAAAATTAATTGATAATAGAATTTGCATCAATGTTACTGGATAACTCTCATTCGAAACATCGAATATAAAAGATATTGACTTTCATTCCATTGTGAAGAATAATTTTGGCTCATTTCATAGCTCAACATGCTCGTTCTATTGTTGCACTAGTAACGGGAAGGGAATCCACCAATGCAAAAGATAATGTAAATATTGACTTTTTAAATAAGTAAAGTAATGATATAACAAAGAAGTATGAAGATACAACCGCAATTGAACGAGTGAGATCTATTATTCCTTTCCATAAGATTGGAGGTGAAAATGAATATAGTAGATTTATAGATAAATAAATTACATAATCAAAATGACAAAAAGAGATCATATCTCTAGGCCTTCCGACTGATTTATAGTATTTAGAATTTTAGTTTTAGATATTTATGATTTATATTTTCTAATATTTTGGAT
>JAOYMZ010000019.1:79735-96211 GCA_025802335.1 Pinguicula primuliflora | reverse complement strand
ATATATAGTTTAGTGTTTATAACATTAAATTTTTAGGGTTTGTAGAATAGGGTTTTAGATTTTTACGCCGGCGAAGCCGTCGTAATATTAATTTTGACAAATAGCATTTAGCCATTTGGTTTATAACATTTAGCCATTGGGTTTATGACATTTAGCCCTTGGATTTATAGCATTTAGCCCTTGGATTTATAATATTTAAGTAGGATTTTAGATTTTTACAGCGGCTTTCGCCGCCGTAATATTAATTTTAAAAATAGCATTTAGTCATTAAGTTTATAGCATTTAACCCTTGGATTTATAACATTTAGCCATTGGGTTTATAACATTTAGCTCTTGGATTTATAATATTTAATTATGATTTTAAATTTTTACGGCGGCGAAACTATCGTAATATTAATTTAAAAAAATAGCATTTTGTTCATGGATTTATAAGGTAGGTTTTTACAATTTTATGTGATTTTTATATTTTTTTTTGTGTGTTTAGGGTGTGTAGTGGTTTATAGAATAAATTTGTTCTAATATAACCAAACAATGTGTCCAGCCGAGATGATGCTGGTGGCTGCACGAGTTGGGTGAGGGAGAGATAGGTACAAGGGT
This sequence comes from Pinguicula primuliflora, assembly GCA_025802335.1. Classification (NCBI taxonomy): domain Eukaryota; kingdom Viridiplantae; phylum Streptophyta; class Magnoliopsida; order Lamiales; family Lentibulariaceae; genus Pinguicula; species Pinguicula primuliflora. The sequence goes on along the minus strand of JAOYMZ010000019.1, from coordinate 95,614 downwards.
CGAAGTTGCTGGAGAAGCCAAAGTTTTTATTTTCTCGCGACACGCTCTGCGAGTGGGTGTACCGGGCCCGATATAGATGAGAAATTTTATGGTCCAAAATGTTATATCCAGATTAATGATGTTAGGTTCAGAATTGTAATCGTGACTGTTGATTCACAACACTTGGATAGCTAAGATTAAGAGTCCAGACCTAATATCATTTATCTGGATCTAAGATCCTGGACCTGAAAATTTATGCGATATAAATAGGTCCCGGTACAGCTAGCTGGATCCATAGTACAATTCCAAAAACACATTCATCTCATGTGCCCCGAGAGTATTGAATGACTATTTGAAATGACTATTCATCTTTTTGAAGAGACGAACGGCAACACCATTTTAGCGCCTGCTCCTGCTTTCAGGCTACCTTTTGAGCCTCCCTAAATGGGATTTTGTCTTACTGCATTGGCCTTTGGCGTGCAATGTACAAAAAATGTCTCTGTTATATCATTTTCGAATGTTGTTGTATTCAATAACACTAAATTTACATAATTTTTTCATATAATGTTGACACCTTGATGGTCAATCACACACAAAATAAATATATTAAATTTAATAGGCTCAATTATAATAACAAATATTAATATTTATTGGTAATATCATTACTCTTTTTCGTATTAGAGAAATGCTATGTAGCCTGAACTTTCGATTGAATATCTGACCGAATACGGGTGAAATTATAATCCCTACCCTTACCAAATGTTGTTGTGCTAAGTTTCTACTCAATTTTTCGAGTCTTTTCGCATGCATTTGGTTTGGTGTTGTCCGCCTAGCACTAGGTTTTTGTATTATCATCTTACTCGAATGGAAAGATTTTATGCAAAAAAAAAAGATTTTATAAAGGATGAGTCATGCAAGTAGTTTCCACATTCAACTTCCGAGTTCCACTCCACTTGACTTCACAACAATCTACAACTTTTCTCGCGAAGCTTCCACCACCGTAAACACCATCAAGTTCTAATGGAAATCGACATTAGGAGGGTGCCTCACACGGCGGCAGAATAGAATCCAGCAACAACCAAGGTAAAGGATAAACCACCGATAGCTACAGACATGGATAAACACTCGATGGATGTAGATATGTCTACTGAGAGAAAAATTTCGGATTCTCCGACAGCATCAGTGCCCATCAATCATCTAAAACTACCGCTGAGTTTCAAAGAAAAGTTCTTGCAAGGCCTTCAAGAGGCACATCCTCAGGCGCAATTCACAGGTCTGCACTCTAAAACCATTACTCTCCCGGCTAGTGATTTAAAGCATGGTATCACCAACGAGGTACCTTCTACTGAATTCTTCGAAAATCTCCATTGTCAGATATCTGAGAATCTCGCTTACAGTCATATACTGAAACCTTTGGGGAGGAATTTCAATTACCGAACACCGTACCAAAAACTCATGGACCTCTGGAAGCCCCAAGGTAATATACACCTTATGGATCTGGCAAGCGGATTCACTCAGCTGAAGCTGGACAGAGAAGCAGATTACATCAGCATACTAACTGGCAGCCCTTACAACCTGATGGGCCTTTATCTCCATATACATCCTTGGGAGCGGAATTTCAACACGAAGGAGAAGAATTTGTCCTCGGTGGCGATCTGTCTACACCTCCCAGGATTACCCCCTAATTTTTTCCAGAAAGATTTGCTCAGGGCTATTGTCTTGTCTATAGGAAAATTCCTACGGGCAGACGATCACACATTACAAGCAGAGCGAGGGCAATTTGCACGAGTTGCAGTAAAGATATATCTGAGCAAACCCTTGATCCCTAATCTTATGGTGGATGGTAAGGCATATGTTGTGCACTATCAAGATTTATACAATATATGTTATAGCTGTGGTCGGTATGTCCATACTAAACAATCTTGTCCACATGGCCGGCGAAACCCCCCATCTCAATCGCCACTGGAAAATACGGTTGATCTGTCAGCGATCGCTGAACCTCAGGCCCCTTCGAATCTAACAAAAGCCAGTTCCACATCCTTTTCAACACCTATTGCCGATACTATTCTATCTGCCAGTGATAGACCATGTCTTACAGGGCATGGACCTTGGCTATTGGCGAAAAATAAAAGCTAACGTACACAGTCCGGACCAAATGGCCTGTCCTACAGCTCGCCATAGAATATGGAACAAGTTGGGGAGAATCGGTCCCAAAAGGCTTTCCCGACGTCAAAGCTTCCCGTTTTCAAGCGCTCAGTGTCCTTGAGCCACCAGAAGCAGACCCACCTTTCACAAAGGACACTGGAAAAGATAAGTCCCCTACCTTTGTTTCTACAGGCAATAACAGTGATTTTCCAGTCCTTGGATGTTCAAGTCACACAAATAAATGAGTGAGAATTGCAAAAGGTACCAAAGATTCAATATACCAGAAGAAACGAGGATCACCAGCCCCACACAAAGATCTAGAGAAAACAGTCAAGTCAGCATCCACATCCTTGAGTTCGGAGAACCAAAGTGTAATAGAAGGAGCATCTTCAGTGTTTAAGTCCATCATTCCACCTCAAGCTCCCTCCCAGCTCAAACAGTCATCCTCAACGGTTATTCCCCCCAGCAGAATATCATGAACAACCGCTTCTCCCAAACAATATGGAAATAGAGCCAGTTTCAAACCATTCAGTGATCAAACTTCCACATCCCAATCCGCCCCTCCCCAAAACAAATACCTTTCCACACCTTGCAGGGAGGGATCCAGATAATCCTAAAGAACCACCTGGCTTCTATGTGGGTCAAAGAGGTTGTATGAAGTTCACAGCACACCCAGAGACACCTCGGAACATGGGAATGACATCGAGGAGCTGGAGATTCCAGCTGATCATGAATAAGTTCTCTCAGGGATATTCCCACCTTCCTCCCTTTAAATTATTTCTATGTCGATAAATAGAGTCCTAATCGATAGTCAGGCTGCCAGGCTCTTTTCTGATCTATCTGTGCAACACACGGTGCGTATATCCTCTAACCACAGTGCACTGATTGTAAATATTCAAGGATCTCTTCCTACATCAGGATGTTCTAACTGGTTGCGTTACCTTAATTGTTCGGAGCTCCATACTGGATGGGAGGATTGGTTCGCCGCAACATGGTCACAGGATGTCTCCTTCCAAGAGGCTTTGGACATATTATTTCACAAAATCAGTGACTGGAAAAGGATTTTTGGAGACTTAAACCTGAAAAAAGGAGGCTCCTAGGGAGAATTACAGGGATATAGAACCCGTCTGCGCAGGAATACCATCCAGTCATATCTAAGCTGGAAACATCACAGAGGATGCAATTAGAAGAAATACTCTCTCAGGAGTATGGACTGAAACAACAGAATAGGCGAGCAGTTTGGATAGTACAAAAGGACAGAAACACTCGGCATTTCCACTCTATCCATCGTAAGAGGACAACATCAGGTAAAATGCAGAGACTGCAACTCTACGATGGTATCTTTACTACGGATTGTAGGTGAATATCAAGGGAAGTGACATCCTATTATGCAAACCTCTACTGTGCAATAAGCCTACCACCCTCTGATGCTTATCCGATCAAGAATGCTTTCCCAGAATTATCCCCAGGGTCCCTAAGATTACTTGAGCAGCAGGTCACTATAAAAGATATTCATCGAGCTATATTTGATATAGATCCCCAAAAAACAGCTGGCCCTGATGGTCTAAATCCTAGTTTCTACCAGCACAATTGGGATGTCATAGCACTCCAACTCCAGCACATGATCCAAGAGGCATTCAACTCAGGAGAACTTGACCCTTCCCTGAACAAAGGCATCATAGTTTTTGTTCCAAAAATCAAACATCTCTTGCTAGCTGCTCATTTTCGACCGATAACCCTTATCAATGTGGGTATTAAGATCATAACCAAGCTGATCGCAAATCATATGGGCAACGTTATGATGGAGCTTACATTACCCATGCAAACAAGTTTTATCGAAGGAAGGAATATCGTCGAGAATATAGCCATAGTTCATGAGGCTGTGCATGAGATCAAAACAAGGAAAAAACGGAAAAAAAATGGATGGCAATAAAGGTGAACCTCTCAAAGGCCTTTGATATGCTTAGATGGGAGTTCATACTCGAAACTCTGGTACAGGTTGGATTTCCTATATCTATGATAAATCTTATTCAAAACTCCCTTTCTAGTAGTTCCTTACAAGTCTTATGGAAGGGAGAACTTGGAGAAAGCTTCTCTCCGCAGAGGGGGTGAGACAAGGAGACACCATATCTCCATACCTCTTTGTATTATATATGGAGAGGTTGTCGTATCTGATAAACTCAATGGTGGCACAAGCAGAGTGGAAACCAATGAAATTCAGCCTCCAACACTTTGAACTCTCACATATCATGTTCACAGATGATCTCATACTCTTTAGCGAAGCGTCGGTGGAGCAAGCTTTGGTCATACAAAAAGTGCTGAAAATCTTCTCAAGTCATTCGGGGCAGAAAGTAAATGGATATATGTCTTGAGTTCTATTTTCCCAAAATCTGGAGGATCAAGTGTCCCAGAGAATCTGTGACATCCTTAATGTCAAGATGACAGCTTCATTTGGCTCTTATCTGAGTGTAGAAATTCAGCAAGGAAGACAAAGAAGAAGTCACTATGCAAAACTGGTCGAAAAGGTGAGAAATAAGGGCCGATCATGGAACGCATGCTGGATATCGATGGCTGGAAGAGCCACTCTCTGTAAATCTATCCTGGAAAGCATCCCTACTTACCTATGTAATCTGCTCTCCTCCCAAAGACTACCTGCAGAGACATAGAGAAGATTCAACGAGCTTTCTTGTGGGGTGAGAATGAGAACACAAAACCAGCTCACCGAGTGTCATGGGGATGCATCTGCGAACCTAAAGCTTGTGGGGGACTAGGGCTTCGTAAAATGTGGGAGCACAATATCGCTTTATTCCTCAAACTTGCTTGGGATCTTATATCTTCACAACCGAAATTATGGAAGCAGATCTTCTTGGCTAAATACAATCTGCAACAGGTGGACCTCTCAAGGGGTTTCCCATCCAAAAAAGGTTCTCCCCTATGCCACCAGCTCCAACAAATTTGGGAAATATTCTGCAAAGGCCTCTCATGGGAGATAGGAGATGGGCAAACATGCCATTTCTGGACGAATCTGTGGCTTCCATCGCATACTCTATTGCAGAACCAGGTTGGTTATTGAGCAGACCCCATTAATACTGATGATTTAGTTTGCTCTTCTATTCATCCAACAGGTACATGTGATCTAGATCAGCTCTCTCGCCTCCTGCCCTTGCACTTGATAGAAGAAATTGTATCAATCCCTTCCCCCAGGAGTGATAGAGGCCCGGACTGCAGATACTGGAATCCTGCCCCCAAAGGCCTGTTTACAACGGCATATGCCTATAAGTGGCTCTCAAGAGATAATACAAATCCGCAAGATCCAATATAGAGACAAGTGTGGAGAATGGAAATAGCAGAAAAGATCAAACTATTCCTTTGGAAACTCTTGAAAGGGGCCATATGGACTAACCACGAGAGATTCCGATGCAAACTGACTGATTCACCGGCATGCCATCTATGCTCCTAGGATGAAACTCTTCTTCATGTCCTGCATGATTGCTATCGTAGCCGCATGGCGTGGGAAGAAACCACCACAAACCTGCTGGCATCCTTCTGGAATGAGGTACAACCCCACAATTGGATTAAACAAAATCTAGACTCACTTGTATAGCAGGAAGACATTAGATGGGCAGCTTAGTTCTCTCAAACCTGTTGGATTATCTGGACCAATCGGAACTCAGAGATCTTTAGAGAGATGCGGACGCAGACAACTAGCTTAAAGCCAAGAATCATAGCTCTGGTCTGGGAAACACACCAAGTCTTTAAACTGGCCCAAAGGAAGCAATCTCGAAGACACCTGCAAATACAAGTTCCCTACCCTGCCTTGGACGTTCCAGTATCAAATGTGCGGTACCAACACAAAACAGGAGCGGGTTCTTATCAACTCTATACAGATGGTGCGGTATCCTTAGCCATGATTATGGCTAGCATTGGGGGAGTCATTTTAGATGAGAAAGGTAACCAAATCTTACACTACTCAAGGAGGATTGGACGCTGTAGTGTATTCAATGCGGAGCTTTGGACAATCTTACAAGGATTAAAATTGGCTTATGCTCAGGGATAGACTCATCTTATCTGTCATACAGACTCTATTCTGTCCTTGGAACTCATACAGCAGGAAAGGCAGCCGGAATGTTCATCTCAAATTGTTAGCGACATTGGCAAACGGTCAAGTCTATTCTACAGGATCAATTTCGAATATGTTCCCAGGCAAAGTAACACCCAAACAGATTACTATGCGAAAGCAGGCTTATCCCTTCCTGATCTAGACATAAGAATGAATCTGATTTGGATGGAGCAGCCATGGCCAGCAAGTGCACAAGACTAGACATCTCCCCTGCAGGCCTCAGGTCACCCAGTCAACTTAGACAATACTTGGCAGTTTTTTGTCTTTCACCCCCCTTAAATTAGCTCTTTCACGTAACCTGACATATATTGCCTCCTAAATATGTAAAAAAACTTCTAAGTTCCAAGGGCCATTTTGGACAAAACACACATGGCCCGGAAATATTCTGATTTGACCTCTTTTTTTTTATAAATATCTGATTTGGACGTCTTAGAAGTTAGCATTTTTTTTCACATGCCGAACGTATGGTGCCGAATAAATGCTTATGGTGCCGAATAAATGTTTATGGTGCCGAAATTTATTTTCAGCCATCAGATATGTTATCCCACGGCTGAGATCAGTTCACTTAAGTACGGTTAATAACCCGCGACCCGGACCCAGTGCCGTTAAGTGAACTGATCTCAGCCGTCGGATAACATATCCAACAACTGAAAATAAATTTCGACACCGTAAGCATTTATTCGGCATCATAGGTTTGACATATGAAAAAAACTCTATAAGTTAGACCACCCTTTTATAAGGGGGAAAAATATTGTGATTGCCTTACATTTTAGTTTAAAAAATTTAAAATTCTAAAAATATGTTTAAAATAAATTAAAATTTGTTTAAAATGTAACCCAAAAAATAATATCGATTTACGGAATTATCAAGAATCCGATTATGACAAATAAGTTACAAAAATATGGCTCTAGAGTGCTCCCAATGATTCTAAATTAGATTCTGAATTTTGATATGACTCAACTAGTATTCATTTCTTTGTTCTTTCAATTATTTTATTTTAAGATTTTAAATCTTTATCAATGATATTTTTTTTAGCAAGATCTTTATCAATGATATTATTTGGAAGTATGAGTACAATGGAAATGTTGTAATGATAAGAATAAAATGTAAAATTGTATGACGGCTAAAATGGTTAGTATTGAAGGAATGATACTCTGCAAATCATTAAAAAATTTGTCCATACCTTATATCCAAATTACTAACTTTTATATTCAGAATTATAATCGTACTAATTTAATTAATATGAATTTGACGGTAAAATTCTTCACATAATTCTCATTAATTTATATATAAAATTTGGAGTATGAATTTTTTAGATAGATCACATGTTGCAATGATATGAATGTTTATGGAAATGTTGCATTGAGCTAAGATAAACAAATTAAATTAAAAAAAATTATGGACAAACCATCGAGCCTTTAGGTGGTTAAAAAGAAATTAGAGGCGCATCTTCTGGGAAACTTCCTCTTTCTTTGTCAAGCGACGTTTACTTCTGGGTAACTCGAAAGTCCGACATAGTTCCCCTAGTTTCGCCTACTTGGATCCCTTGTTCGTTTCGAAGTAACTAAATTTTGTTTTGGTCAAATTGGCTTCGTGTTGAGCAGTTATCGTGGTATTTTATGAAGGCAAAGACTTTACGGGTTCTAATCTTTGCTTCAAGTAACAAAGAACATATCTTTTGGGCCACAAAGGTAAGGGAATTGAGCTTTTGCTTCACTTGTTTTCTTTGATATATTAATTTTGTTGCTTTGGAGGATCTTAATCTAGGATTCTGCAAGTGGGGAAGCTTGTTGCTTTATTTTGTTGCTCATTATCTTGTTCTCAGAATCCAAGTTTCAGTTTTGATTCTCTTTGTTGTTGTATTACTACCGATTGATCTTGCCCTTCTCGGAAAAAGGGTGTGTGCGTTGAGTTACTCATTGTCGGTTTGGCCATACACACATGCCAGCTACACCAATCCCATAGTGCCACGTGAGCATTGCATAGTATGCTATCCTATTTTAGTTGACCAGGTGTGACTTGATCGTGGAAACTGCTGTTATGTACTTATAACTGCAATCAGTTGTGTATTTAGTGACAGTGTAATGTTTTCCATACAGTATCAATTGTTTGTTTGCAATTGGCATTGTAAGTTTTTCGTCTCTGAATTTGTGGCCATGTTATTGGATCCATGGTTTTAACCCTTCAAAGATACTGACAAAGGAATTAAGGCTGAATCCACTGATGAATATTATGATAAACGGTTCATTTTTGTGGCACTGATGCTCTAGAACTTGGATCGCGTTGGAGCGTTTGTATTTTACTCTGCTGCTATGTTTTACTCATTGAAATCTTCATTCATAGGCGAACCTTTGACTATGCATGAACTTCTGAGTTTGGGCCTGTGAGATATTTCCTGACTGCTGGAAAATGGGATCTGTTGAAATAAAGATAAACCATGAGTCTGATAAGGAGATCCCATGTAGTGGCACTGAAATGACACATAAAATTCCATCTTTCGATTTAGAAAGATCCCCAGTATCGGCGCATCAAAACCTTTCCAGTTCAGGTGTATTAAAAAAGTTGTATCGGATCAGCTTTATGAGAAGTATATATTTTGTCCTGATAAAAGCAAAGATCAATGTCTTGCTGCCGTTCGGGCCTCTGGCAATAATTCTACACTATTTGACAAATAAGCATGTAAGAACTTCAACCTAAATATATACAGCAGGAGGTTCTTAAATACAACTGCTAGATCTGTGTGGTTATCTATTATATATTCAATCATTACAGGGCTGGGTCTTCTTCTTCAGTTTAGTTGGCATTGTTCCTTTGGCAGAGCGTTTGGGCTATGCTACCGAGTAAGCCTTTAAAAAAATTAGTTCTACTTTTGTGTTGCTAATTTTGATTTCTCTAATTTGGATGATAGTTAAAAAGAATGAATCTTATTCTGTTTCAGGCAACTTGCTTATTATACAGGGCCGACTGGTGTGTATTTTCTTTCTACTTCATTTTCCCTTCAAGTTAATTATGCACTATTCATCTCAGTGTTTCTTACTAGTGATAAACACACAAACAAGCAAGTGTCTACAATTATGAGGTCAGTAGACTACAAAGTTTTGTTTCTTGATCGCCGATACTCCCTTTTCTTTTTAATCTGTAGTGGGTGGCCTCCTGAATGCTACATTTGGCAATGCTACCGAAATGATTATCTCTATGTATGCTTTGAAGAATGGAATGATTCGTGTCGTACAGCAGTCGTTGTTGGGTTCCATATTGTCCAATATGCTTTTGGTGCTGGGGTGTGCCTTCTTCTGCGGTGGGATGGTTCATCATCACAAAGTCCAGAGTTTCAATAAGGTGTGAACCATCTCAAATTATTATCTGGTTGGACATGTGGGTCATCTTGAAGCACAGGGAGTAGCTGCAAGTATAATTTCCCTTGAACCAGTGAAGATAAAATTAAAGTTTGTTTAATGTATCAGGCCACTGTCCTTGTGAACTCAGGATTACTTTTAATGGCTGTCATGGGAATCTTGCTTCCTGCAGTTCTTCATTCCACGCATACGGAAATCCATAAAGGAAAGTCAGAAATTGCTCTCTCACGAGTTAGCAGTTGCATAATGCTGGTTGCTTATGGTAGCTATCTATTCTTTCAGCTCAAGCGCCAGAGAAATTTATATACGTCTCTTAATGAGGTATATAATCTTGTGAGTAATGATAAATATATGCTCTATGCCGATATAATGCATTATCAAGGTATTTGAACCATTCCAAGATCGGCATTCACTTACCCATAATTTTCTTTCTAGAATACTGAGCAGATGAGGGAGAATAATCATGAAGATTCGGATGAAGATGAAGCCCCAGAGATCACACATTGGGAAGCTGTCGGGTGGCTTGCAGTCTTGACTCTATGGATATCCGTTTTATCGGGATATCTCGTTGATGCAATACAGGTTATTGAACATGAAACGACATGCCAAAAGTATTCATATGAACTCTTACATAAGAATAAATTTAAGGAATGAAATAGAGCTTGCACCGCTTTCTGTTGTTACTGGAAGTTTGTTTTCTCTTTGCCTCAGTTTCTGCTTGCTTTTGATTTTAATGTAAACTTCATCGGCTATCCTTTCCGCCATAAATATTTTCGAAACTGCTTATCAAGTATTGGAGTTTTCTGTCTTCTCAGGGTGCATCTGATTCATTGAATATGCCAATCTCGTTTATTAGTGTCATACTACTTCCAATCGTTGGAAATGCTGCAGAACATGCAAGTGCTATCATGTTTGCTATGAAGGACAAATTAGTAAGTGACTAAACAGTGGAGCAATCTACCAGCCGTTATTAGTTTAATGCATACAGTCCTTGAGATATTGATGCCTCTGTTTCCAGGATATCACTCTCGGAGTTGCAATAGGATCATCTACTCAGATATCCATGTTTGTGGTAGGCCTTATGAATTTCTTCATCTCTCTTTTGCTTCATAAAGATTTCACGTTATTGTTCGACAAATCTAATGTCTGACCGAAGGGATATTATATTTGACAAACCTAACATCCTGCTAAATAAAAAGAAAACTCGGTTTGTCAAAATGGGTTGGCCTCAATTGCACTGAAAGGTCATGACTTACCTCCCTATCTAGAATTACGGTATGGCGTTGGGTTTAACTACCTCGGCAGGTTTACTACGTTATAAAAAAACTCGGTTTGTTTCTTTGTTCATGTTGCTTCTGGTTCGAATCCAAACTTAACCAACACTTGTCAGGCCAAGTTGGGATTTTAAAACTTTTCTGAGGTCTTATTCCTATATTGTTAAGCTCATGTTTGTTGTTATCTGATCAACGCAGATCCCATTTTGTGTAATAGTTGGCTGGTTCATGGGAAAGCCTATGGACTTGAATTTTCAACTGTTTGAGACATCCACGCTGTTCATCACCGTATTAGTTGTAGCGTTTATGCTTCAGGTTTGCATCCATGCTTTCTCATTTCGTCCAGTCCCATTTCTACTCTAACGTTGTGCCTAATTTTTCAATCCAGAATGTTAGAACCAGATTAATAATATTAGGTCCAGGATGGTAATCCTGACCATTCAAATGTTGCGAATCAATGGTCACGATTACCATCCTGCACCTAACATCATTAATCTGGTCCTAACATCCTGGACTATAAAACTTCACCTAACGTCGTACCTTACTACATGAAGAGGCTGAGTCCCCTTGTATTGTGAATGCAGGAAGGCCAATCAAACTACTTTAAGGGTTTGATGCTTATCCTGTGTTATCTCATTGTGGCAGCGAGTTTCTTTGTGCATGTTGATCCGTCGACCGGTGAGTTTCTTGAATTACTTACGGTCTATGATTCTTCGCCAACAATTCCCTCATTCAAACATTGTCACCATCAATTATGCAGATGATAGTTGAGTTCATGTATTGATGGATTCGTTCTTGGTGAGCATCTATGATGTATAGCAAATCTTGGTGAGCAATCTATTATGATGTATAGGAGGCGGTAGCACACGATACCTGTAATCTTCTATGCTGTATAGCAGCAGATGATGCGCATACTGGAACCGGTGATGTTCTGACGTGAAAGAGCAGCAACTATCAGACCTCAAAACTGCATGGAAAAATCATACCTTAGATTATTATTATTACTAATTTTTTATCATATGCCATATAATATTTAAGAGGAATCTAATTTTTTATCAAGTGAAATTAATATTTTAATATTATGTTATAGTGAGGTCCCAGGTTTATCCGGAAGACAAGGAGAATTTCTTCGATGGAGAAAATTTCTATTTCCTGATCATTTTCTAACCACCGAAGGAAAAAACTTGATAAAGAAAAAAACTTGATAAAGGAAATAAAATTCCTTCCTTCATGGTGAAAAAGGAACCAAACAGCATGAATTTCAGCCAAACATCTGAAACCGTGATATCAAATTCAATTCCTTTTACAAGATAAATCATATATCAACATATGGTTGGTTCCTATACCACATGTTGGAAAATTTCTGAGACTACGTAAATTATACAATATGAATAAGAATTGTGCACTTGTTTGGAGAATAAAACTTTTCATAATGTCATGAACATGAGAAATGTTGGGCGCATGGGATAAATATAATAAAGGAATCATGCAGGTATAGTAAATAAATAGATACCGAGAATTTTAACGTGGTTCACCCTCAATCGAGGGCTACGTCCAAGAGTCAAATTTCGAATAATTCTTCCACTATAAAATAGCAGGTACAAGAGAGTCTTCTCTAGAACTTCTAGAGGTTAACCAAAACCGGTGATCTACTCAAAAATATTTCCCCAATATTTTTATCGCTCCCCCCAATTTAAGAAGAATCCTAAAGAACTCTCATTCTCATACACTAGAAAACAAGCTTGTATTTTTCTTCTCTCGTTGGTGTGTTGAAACTGATCGAATGTCTCTGTATTTATAGGCATCTGATCGCAAGTGAGAACATGTTTCTCACGTTCCTCTAGTAGCAAATCTTGAAAGTGCAGTAAGAAATCTTTGAATTCCTCGCAACAATTTTTGAATTTGAAGCAATTGGATGGCCCTCCATGTGGAGGGACCATCACAATAATTCTCCCCCTCTCGATTACATGGAGGGCTCTATCATCCCAGTAGTTGTATGATAAAATTAAAAGTCTCCACTTGGATATATCTTCGTCAACATATCAGATTCATTCTCTTCAGTGTGGATCTTCTTGAGTTATAATTTCTTCATTTCCAATATATCTATGATTCAATGATATCGAATATCGATATATTTTGATATGTTATTGAATGATGTAGAATTTGAGATATGGATAGCACTTTGACTGTCACAAAATAGCTCATACTTCTCTTGGTAGAAGTCAAGTTCATTCAAGAACTTTTTCATCCAGAGGAACTCCTTGCACGCTTTCGTTGCTGCAATATACTCAGCTTCAATTGTGAACAAATCTACACACTTATGTAACTTCGACTGCCATGTCACAGCTCCTGCTGTAAATGTAACCAGATAACCTGATGTAGACTTTCTCGAGTCAACATCACCATCCATATTTGCATCTGTACAACCAACTAATATAAGCTTTACGTCCCCAAAGAATAAACATAATTTGAAGGTACCTCGTAGATACCTAAGTATCCACTTTAGTGCAGACCAATTCTCCATTCTTGGATTCGAAAGGAATCTGCTTACTATTCCACCTGAGTAAGCGATATCTGGTCATGTACACATCATAGCATACATCAAGCTTCCAACTGCTGATGAATATGGAATTATCTTCATCTTTTCTTTCTGCTCATCCGTTGAAGGACTCTGTTTGGAACTTAATCTAAAATGATTAGCAAGAGGACAACTAACCACTTTAGATTTATCCATGTTGAATCTTTGAAACACTTTTTTGATGTACTTCTCCTGTGATAACCATAACTTCTTGGCGCTTCTGTCTCTAATAATTTTTATCCCAAGAATTTGAGTTGCTAGTCCCAAATCTTTCATGGCGAATGAATTGCTCAGGTCTTTCTTTAGATTGTTGATCCTGGAAGCATTTTGACCAACAATCAACATATCATCCACATAAAGCATCATAATAACAAAATCGTTATCAGAGACTTTTCTTCAATTTGCAAACGTAATTCTCTTTATCTTTCTTAACAAAACCTTGTGCTTACTCCATGTATATTTCTTCTTCTAAATCTCTATGTGAGAAGGCTGTTTTCACATCCATTTTCTCTACCTCAAGATCGAGGCTTGCTGCTAATCCTAGCACGATGTGAATGGATTTCATCTTGACAACCGGTGCAAATATCTCATTGAAGTCAATGCCCTTCCTTTGGCTGAATCCTTTTACAACCAATCTAGCTTTGAATTCTGGCTGGAGATTGTGTGCTTCATGTTAGATTCTGAACACCCACTTATTTTTCAAAACTCTTCGATCCTTGGGCAGCTTTACCAACTCAAATGTCTTATCGTCATGCTAAGATTTCATTTCATCCTGCATAGCTTCAATCCATCTTTACTTGTTTTCATCATTCATAGCGTCTTCATAACTCTCTAGTTCTCCTTCATGTGCTAATAGCACATATTGTTGTGGAGGATACCTGATAGATTGCTGGACAATTCTACTAGACCTTGTCCGCATTGGAGAACCTATTGGAGTTGGTGGTGGATTGGCATCCCCATCTTGTCATCATCATCATCATCTTCATCAACATGATCATCATCATTATTAGGGTTAGCCCCGCTAGAATTATTTGGATGGTTCTCCTCTAATTGATTGTTTTCAACTTCATCTCCAATTTGTCTTTGCATCATCATTGGAGGGGCTATGTTCATGTTTGCTGAGCTACCATCGGATTTAGGAATATCTTCCTTCACTTTCACAATGTCGTCAATGGTTTGATCTTCAACAAAAATAGCATCACAGCTTCTTATAAGCTTCTTCTAAACTGGATCGTAAAATCTATAGCCAAATTAATTTTGGCCATAACCGATGAACACACAATGTCGTGTCTTGGCATCCAACTTGGACCTTTCGTCCTTTGGGATATGAACAAATGCTTTGCAATAAAAAATCTTCAAATTTTGGTAGGAAACTTCTTTTCTGAACCAAATCTTTTTTAGAGCTTCATAACCCTGAGGTCTGCATGGTGAGAGATTCAGAATATAAGATGCTGTAAGAACAGATTCTCTCCAAAACTCTTGGGACAACTTTGCTTGTGAGAGTAAACATCTGACTCTCTCAATTAAGGTTCTGTTCATCCTCTCAGCCAGGCCATTTAATTGTGGGTTTTTTGGTGGGGTCAATTGACGCCGAATATCATACTCTTTGCAGTAAGCATCAAATGATCCAATGTACTCTCATCCGTTATTTATGCGGATGCATTTGACCTTATTATTGATTTGTCTCTTCACTAGAGTTACAAATAGCTTGAAAACTTCCAGAGCCTCATCCTTTGACTTGACAAGATATATCCAAGTCTTTTGCGAATGATCATCAATGAAAGTCACGAATTATTGAGCACCACCAAGTGACTTTGTCATTGGCCCACACATATCTGAGTATATCAGATCCAACACGTTCTTCATTCTGGAAGACATCGAACTTTTGAATGTAACTATTTTGCTTTCCGACCAGACAATCAGTACACTTTGTCAGCTTGACTTGATCCAATTCAGGTATCACCTTCTTCTTTATAAGACTTGTCATTCCCTTCTCACTCATATGGCCACGGCGTTTGTGCCATAACTCGATCGTAATATCATTCTCCACTGTATTAATAATACTTTGGAGAGCTTTACCTGCAATAGATATAACTTTGAGTGTTTCCTGCCTTTAGCAATCACCAAAGACCCTTTGGTGAGCTTTCACTGACCATTGTAGAAGGTGCTGCGAAAACCTTCTTCATCAAGTGTGTGAAGTTGGCTACTAGTTCTCGTTTCTACTTGGAACTTTTGCTGAATTTTTAACTTCTGTTGAATCTGATCCCGACTGCTCCATTAATCTGTGATTGATCCTTGATGATCAGAACCTCCAGAAATGCACCCTCACCAGGATTTCTGCTGCTTCTGGTATGCGCAGATTGAGCCTCAAATTGATTGAGCATTGAATTTGTTCCCTTTCAGCTCCCCAGATTGCTCATGATCCGC
>JAOYMZ010000019.1:36057-79635 GCA_025802335.1 Pinguicula primuliflora | reverse complement strand
CGTTATCACCGTTTAACGGAGGGTTCACATTTCCCCCTTGGGTTAAGTAGTCCTAAATAGGGTTTTAGAAAATTCCGACGACTAAGTCGCCGAAACCGGACCAAAACTTAAACAAATGATCTCCTATGTACAAGTTGTCTAACGATGTGCCCAATTCCGTCAACGGGCAATCCTAGTGGTCGGAACTGAAAAATCAGGACTAAAATCAGAGTAAAAGTTGAGGCCACAGAACCTTATATTCTCCGTACTTTTCTTCAATGATTACTCATCCATCTACTCCAAAGTGATCATGCAATTTAAATGTTAGAGCTGGATGTACAAAAATAATGCCAAAAGAAGACACCTTATAGCATTTTCTCATTTCGTCCCTCTTACTTTTGCCAATAAGTTAGAACGATCTGGATGTGAGGGTGGATGAGTAAACTTTAACTGAACATATCGAAATGCAACAGTATTCTACAGTAGTGATACAACAGAACAGAATGGGTAATACATTTGAGAAAGCATGTCTGCTCTGAGCATTTCACTTGTTAGGATAGGAGCCAGTTCCAATGTAGCATAGATACAAAATACTCGCATTTCCGAACAACAAAAAGGCACGGGTAAAATTTCCTTGGGAGGATAATGTGAAATAGTATTACGATGGTGATGGATACTGCTTTAGCCAATTCTCCAATTCCTCCACAGCATCAGCTATTGCATGAAGGATCATTTTCTTCACCTTCAAACAATAATCAAGATGTCAGTCTGTTTCCCCCTTCATTGTGAATAGTCAAGCATTATGGTGCTGCTAGGTGCATTTGTGTGGATTGCAAAACAAGGAAATTATACAGAAACACGGATTTATACCTGTAACTTGTCTTCCTTAGCTCTGTAATTACGAGGAAGGGCACGGAATTCTTCCGTCAACTTTAAGCATTCGTGGACATTTTCCGGAGACACAAAATCCAGTGCAACCTTTATGCAAGACTGATGCAGGAAAAAAAAACTGGTGTGACATCCCGAGCTAGACAGTTTTGAGCGTTGAAAACTAAGGGTGTAAGAACTAATGCATTGCTGGAAGCCATGGGTTTTAAGGAAGGGAAAAGCCTTGAAAGATAAAAGAAGGTAGAGAATCATTGGCAACACAGAGGGTTCTTTTGGGTGAATCAACGTTTCTTAAGTCATGCATAAAACACACAATCCACAAATACATAAACCTAACCCATATCAAGCTTATCCAGAAACAAGATCTATAATAATGCAAGAATATGTTAAGGCATAATCCAAAATTCAAGGGAATTGGAAGTAAGCCACACAGAAATTAAGCTGGATAAGACTCTTAAAATTTAAAATCTGAGGAAGCTAAAGAGGGTGCATTATGAGTTTATCAAAAAGGAAGAGATAAAGCAAGCAGTTGGAAATTCTGCTCATGACAAAAGCAGCTGACATCAAGGGAGAATAGAGAGTTCAGAAATGCATCTTGTGGCCCATTTAAAGTTCAGAGGGTTCAGTATTTAGTTTCAATTTTGTTACCATTTAAAGTTTCGTTCAGATTTTAATCAGTTTTGCAGTGCTTGAACCCTCACCTGGTAACTTGTAAATCAATATCTTCTCATTGAGAATGACTAAGAATCAGATTGTGAGTTTCATCACTAATATGTTCAAGCCGTTGGGTCCCTGAAAGAGGTCGTTTACTTACAGAATAGTTCGTTTAGGCAGGAAAATTGCTAAGACGACTTATCATTATCACTCATTCAAACTTATTGCCCACCACCTTACAAAGGCTGCTGTCAGCCAGTTCAAAATCCCGAGCCCGAATTACTGACTTGTTTACCTAATTCTTTTGCGGATACATGATTCAAGAAGTTCCTTAAATAACTAGAAAGTTAAAAAATTCTAGCCCCATTTTTTTATTTTGAAATTTTACAGGGCCCCCGAAATACAGTTTTTTTATAGAAACTTATGAACAGATCACAGTAGACTAACAAATCCAGACAAGCAAACGTCCCTTGAAGGGTGAAGGGAGAACTAAATATTATATCATCAGTAAGTAACTAAGAGAAAAACAATCTAAACAATATATTTTTATGAAATGAAGTAGTTAAATAAGAAAATTTACCTTTAGATTTCGGACTTGGTGAGGACAACCAGCAGGTATAAAAACAGCATCGCCAATTTTCTGAAAGAATGTCCATGGTTCAATTCCTATCAAGACCAAAAAAAGAGAAAATAATTATATAGCTCATTTATAGTAAGTCTAGTAAAGCAGCTATAAATTCAAAAGAATACCAAATTCCTCCTTAAGTCGCTTCTTATGCTCCATTGTCAAATAAATGCTTTGATCATGAATCGGATGGACAATCTGTAGTGAAAAGTTAATCAAGAAGATGATTAGATGCATGTAAAAAGCACAATAAAAAAATAAAAACATTTTTTAGCCCATAAAGTGGGTCATCTTATTAAAATCTCTCAAATTACAAAGGATACCTCCTGTCCCTTCTTGAGGAGTTTCTTAAGAGTTCTTCCCACCTCTTTATAACCTTTCCCGGCAAACATTGGCAATGAAAGTCCGGAATAAGGAAAGAGTGTGGCAGAATTACTCCTCTTGTTACATATACATGCAGTTGACTTATGCATACCTAAATGACACAGTATTTGAATATGCCTAACCAGAAAATAGAAATCCTATGAATAAGAATCTATCTAGCAGCTCTCCTTTGCTGTCCTTCCTGCTGAATTAATGAAGCAATGTTGTGAGTGGGATATTTGAACTCAAAGAGAGGAGAACAAGACTCTTTTGTACTCTTGATGAGAACAGACCTGTATGTAACTAAGGAAAGAAAATACTTTCTTCATTCATGATAATAGTTCAACATAGACTGCTCCTCTTAAATAGAAGCTAAAACAGAAAACCAAACGACAACATGAAAATAATAAAGAGTGAAACCAACTGATCAGCCGTGATGGTCCATTCTCAAGGACCATTTCTGGCTACTAGGATAAGTCTCGTATACACGAGAGGGATGTATTCTGCATTGAAGGTGTCATAACATAATCCCTTTGAGAAATGCTTCCACCTCTGCTTCCAAGTCAGCATTTGGCAGTTTCAGTGTATACATTAATATAGCATTTCAAGAAATGTCCATGACCATGCCTCCTCCAGTTGTTTCTAAGCGGAATCCCTGCTGAGTTTATCATGAATCCTGACTTCGTAGAAGTCCATTGTTATCCTTCGGTTGGTTTATTTGATGAATAAAAGTTTTTTACACAGTGTTTTCAACCTGCGTTACACAAATTAAAAAGACTATTCTAGGCAGGAATGAAACTTTTGAAAACCTTTTCCTCCCTTTTGAACATGTTTTTTGCCTTTGTGGATTGAAGCCTCTAACTCCAGCATTCTATCCTCCTCAGCTTTGTCTCCAGAGGCAATTCTGCATTTTCCAGGAATGCCTCTTTTTCTCCTTAACAGCTTTTTGATTTTTTAAGTCTGCTAGACCAACAAAGAAGCACACACCATATCCAGGGGGATTTTGCAAATTGTTCTGTCATCCGCAGCTTATATTACCATCTCCACGAACAGTCCCTCACAAGGGAACAAACAGATAGGAGTTGAGAGCAGTATAAAGATTCAGTAAGTACCAACACAACCCCTCAAATTTGTTACCTTGATCGGGAGGTGCTTGCTGTTGAGCTAGCAGCACACCTCCACAGTGATTTTGACGGCTGTTGTTCAGTGTTACATCCTTCTAGCAACTTGATTTTCATGCTGTGCAATGTTGAAGCTGCAACAGCTGCACCTCCCTACACTTTGTATGAAATCTCCTGCTTGATTCAGCACACCCTCACAAGCAGGCATCAATGCATTTTGTATTAGAGATTATGCAACAAACTAAGATAGAAAATATCCGGACAAATTTTTTTTCACTTTTTTGTACCTTGGCCAGAGGTGATTGCTAAGAATTTAGCAATGTCACCTCCGTGTAAATGAAAATGGCAGATAATTCACTTGTGAAATCAGGCACGCAACCGAGGCAACCGGGTTTAATTCTCTCCATTCTGCACTTTTTTGCGTTAGCAGCCAGTTGTCTCTGCTCGTTTTTGAAAATTTTCAGATGGGATCCTGCATCTTCTGATATCACATTGCATAGTTGACAGGTCCAAACAGAACAATCGCTGCAAATCTTCTGGGAATTCATGTTCTGTGTAAAAATTCTGGTCACCATTTTCATAACTCCATTAGCCATTTCTCGCGCAAAATTTGTACTTTCTTTTGATTTGTAGTACTTCCAAAATGTTGTACTCCATTTGATTTGTAGGCATGTTCAATATAGTCAACATAGTGATTTCACCGATCAGAGTTTTTATGGAGTTTATAACAGAAGTATATGTTCATCATCACGGGCTTTACTTTTGCTTCCTAACATGCTTTATATGCAGGACCAAATGGATGCAATGAGATGTACCTTCTGGGGGATCTTCAGGGTTGGAGAAGATAATATCTTGATGTAAGGAGCCCCATTTGCAAATGAATCCTCCACCAAATTTGCCTCTATATAACAATGATGGATAGAGATGGAGGTGAGGAGAGGTGATCCAAAGTTTTTATGCTCACATGGCGAGCATCTAATTCGTTTGCATTTTAGTTCAAACTTACGAAACAAGCTATAGAGAACATACCAGGAATACGAAGACTCTTACAAACCTGTTGTAGCTCGGTTAGCTTTCCTTGTCTGCTATAGTACTTAACCCTCAAACCTTCTGAGTTGTTTGCCTCCTTATGAATCTAGTTGATGGCTTGGTTACCTTATTGTTTGCTTACCTTGCTGATTTCTCCTTTGATGTAATGCAGAAAAATTTGTTGCTTTTATACATGTCTTGCAACAGGGATGTTGATGTTTGCGTTTCTGTTGGACTGCTCTTGTTTCAATCTGCATAGCCACCTATTGCTGTCTCGAGACTCTCGCAGGTAGCATTTACAGGCTTCAGAGTCCTTCCTGGGAATGTTTTTGGCTGCTGGCAGTTGCTGATATGATTCCTGCTAACCACATTTTCTGTTCAGATTCAGCTTGCAAACACTGGAGCTATCGGTTGTCATCCCTTCATCCACTGGCCGTAGCTCAAATGATTGCCTTGCCAGATGATCCTTCTAAGTTAGCCTAGCGATATCTTCTGGCAGAGATCCAGCATCAGAGGCGCAATCACCTTACTGAATCCCCCACTTGGCTAAGGCAATGGCCGCCTGATTATATGACTGCGGATAGATTTGAAGGAGCTCGATTTGTTGGTTCTGCAGTGCTTTTCTGATCTGTTGGACTTGTTGCCGGATTTTCCATCTACAGGTGATCTCTTTGGAGATAGTCTGTTGTACCAATGAGTTTGAGATCTCAAATCCTGAAGGCTCTGGGTCAAACTCTCTGCATTTGTGCAACCAGCGTCTTGCAACATTCCTCAGTCGTCCACCAGTTGTTGCTGCTCCCGTGGAGGGGGAATAAGTGCACGCAACATTTAGTTTCATACGTGTAGTGGGAGCCTCCCATCTCATCTGGTTCTGAATGGGGGTAGAGAGAGCTGTGGAAGCACTATTGAAAAGGCCAGTAGCAACGGGTTCCTGCAGATTTGTCGGGACTTTAAGCAATGCAGTTTGCACAATATCCTTCAAGTGCCTGCTGATAGCTGATATAGAGGCAAAAGCTGAGGTTTGAAATCCTTCTAACTTAGATGTGCACTGCTCTTATAATTGGCCGTAGAACCCATAGGCTTACATAATAAAATCATATATAATTGTGTACGTTCAATAAAACATTAACATTTGACATGGTAATGGGAGATATACAATTATTTAGGAGTGATTAAGATTAACACATTTGGTATTGTATTGATTTGGACTCGCACCATACCAAATACCAATGTTATATTGGACATATATAATTATGTATGATTCCATTATGTAAGACTAACATTTTTGTTGAATATAATGCATCACCAATCCCCCTTTTGCAAATCTCCACTAGACAACCCTAAACATGAGAACTCCTCGAAGTTGCCTCAAGGGTGATGTCTCAAACAATACTTTTCATGCATATCGAGCACATCGGGAGTTTTTCTCTGAATTTCCACCAATTCTTCATGCTGAATGAAGTGGAGGTATCCTTAAGCCTTCGAATTCCTAATCCCTTGTATTGGTAAGCCGATGTCCATCCAATTTTTTCTATGGACTTTCTTATGAGAAGTCCATAAACTTCCTCTCGAAGTGACTAATTGTGTGACCATTTGGTTAAAAGACCATCTTTTCTGCATTTAGACGAACAAGGAATGGCTGAAAGGCTTGATAATACATGCTTCAATAAGATGGTCTTCCCCCATTTGAGAGGTAATGGGCTTTCCATCCTTCCAATCTATTTTGAAATTGGTGATCAACGTAGAAAAGAATGAAGACTTCTTCCTACCATGTTACAAGGACATCCTAGGTAGGTGATAAGGAGTATATCCCTTTTGGAACTTGTCTCATTAGCAATAATATGAGCTCTGCTGTTGGGGGCGTTCATTGACAGTATAAGACTACTCTTCCTTTAATTTGTAGTCCAAATACCCGTTGTACAGCCTCAAAAGTTTTAACACGGATGCCGAGTGAAGATCAAGATATCATTAGCAAATGTTAGATGAGATAAGTTTTGGCACACTCGTGGAACCTTTTATGCTAAACCTGGTTTCTGGTCCACTACAAGGTTTAGGTTCCTGCTTAGGACTTCTGCAGCAATAATAAAGAATGTCCCTGTCTCACCCCTCTCCCTGTCTCACCCCTCTCCCTATCTCACCCCTCTTGATGATTTAAAGTAGCCACCTATCCTTTTAAACATTTACCTTTCAAATGTACGCTGCATCTTTCTTCTTTTCTTTGTACTGAACTAATCCGCTCTTCCCTCTTCTCCCTTTTATTGCTATCTCACTTCCATTTCTATCCCTAACTGCATTTATTCTCTATCTTTCACCTATTCTCTCTTGCATTGATTTCATGTTATCCCTTAAGATGTTTCTTTCCCTCCCATGCTTCAGAAACAATTTAAGCACAACATCTCTTGTGAGATGCGTTGTGACTGGTGAGTAATTCTCAAGGTCTGATTACTCTGCAGTCAATCTAAAAAAGAACCACAAGGACCTATTGCATTGTTTTCCCTTATCCACCAATAGATTGATTTTACCAAATTAAACATTACCTCTGGCAGTGGGTTACCATAAATATGCCTGAATTCCTTGAAGTGCTTCCTCACATACTCTTCCAGCTTGGGTACATCTTGCCTCCTAAAGATATCCCACAGTGCTCCACTTTCAGAGTCTCCAAACGTTGCTGACTGTGTTGCAGCATCGTTGCTCCCATTTTCCCCATGCTCCTGCAATTCATCCTTTTTATCACCTTCAAAACTATCGTTCAGTTTAATGTCCGTCAATGCCTCATGGCCATCACTTCTAACCATTTCGTCTCTTCTATTTATCCTGTCATTGCCATACAGTTCAATGGCATCTTGTGCAGCATGCTTCTCCTGTAGCTTTTCTATCTTCGAAAGTTCTTCAGGTTTCAGCTTAACCGACTGGGCATGAGTCAACACATTCACCTAGAAGCAAATAATGTAAATCAGTGAGATATTGAACAGCAACCATATGAAACTACATTTGTAATGCAGCTCAACCATAATAACATATTAATGCAGCGCATGATTTATTAAATCCAAAGAAGATGGACATACTGCGTCAGACATATCACAATGTAGTTTAGTTACAGAATCACTCCTTCCAAGTTCCTGCGCATATCCATAAGCAATATACGTCTTTGGCCCCAAATCTGGCTTCAGGGCTTTGGGTGGAATTTTAACTGCCAGGTTTAAATACCCATCACGAGGATGTGCATACTCTTTAAAAGGCAAGCAACGGATAAACTCGGCATTATGACGGGGTAACCGCTCCTCAAACAAATTAGATGGAGGCCAGTCTTTTATCTTCAGAACCTCCGGCCAGCCCTCACCATCAAGTCGACCCTCGGCATATCCTTTAAAAAACTGGCGGACATTTACATCCACCTGCTTGCAAGTGAACAAGGGATTTAATGACCTCTGTCACTTGACTTACTTCACAAAAAGTATGCACAATCACTAACTATGTTGTATCACAAAAGTATGCATAGACAAAAAGGTCAGAAATGTTTTATGCAGCAGATCTGAGAATATTACTTTCATAAGCCACTAAAAATAATACAAATTCTGACGTCCATTACACTAGTAAATGATTCTATAAGTAACGACATTTAGAAGATGGAAGCATTTAGCTCTAATTTGTAGCGGATAAGCAGGACAGCCATCCATACCACAGGCATGCAATTAAAATAGGAATTTCATGGAGCACAGAGCAAGATTAGATGGCTATTTCAATTGACCGAATTCCTTCCAAAATGAATTCAAGCACATGCATCATGCTTGAGTATTTTGATTGCACATCATAAAATGGCGGTATAACGAAGACACTCCAACTAACCTCACACCAGTCCAAGCAATTAAGTGCAGGAACATGAAGCAGCAATTCATGATTGATGTTTTTTTTCTGACGAAAAGCACGCCACATAACCATAGGCTCCCAACTCAAACCCAATGCAGTATCAAGCACACCGCTGACAATCACAGGCTCGCCTTTCGACCAATGCAACTGAAAATGCTCGAAATGATCGTGCCCAATATCTTTGGCTGATGGGCAGTACAGATTATTGTCATGTGAGTCTTTACACGAAGCTGCTTTACGAGAATCTCCATTATTAACTCCTTTCTCATGGGAAGACTTAGAATGCAAGCACGATGGTTCAAAATTGTAGGACAAAATCTGAAGATCATTTGATCTGTCTACATCTTCTGCTCTCTTTAATAACTCAGAGACCCAGTTACCAGGAAAAATGCATTGCAATTCTAAAAACCCTTTACCACAGCCACCAAAAGACACTGCAGGACAGGGAATGGCACCCCCTTCAGTATATTCCAATCCAGATTCTGTCTCTAGGGTTTCTCTGTGAATAACTTCAGCAACTTTCCGTCGACGTTTGTATTTTATTTCAGAAAAATCACACAAACCATGCAAGTATTTTGGACCTCGTTCTACATATTTTGAAACTACTTCCTCCCCTCCTTGTAGATGTCCATCACGAAGCTCTTGGCAGCATGTGAGGCACAGGTCATAGGAACAACTTGGACAGCTCCGGTGAAAATCAGCAATGGATGTTCTACAATTGTCACTGCACAAATCCGTAAGAAAATAACTATTTCGGAGACTGAAATAACATTTTGAGCAGAAAGGACTTTTGAGAAATTTACCAGTATATCCTTTCATTTTCCCGGCATTCTGATGGGAATGGCATGAATTCCGAAATGGATAGCCCTGCTCAAGCAAATTGTTAACAATCAAAAAGATTAAACGACACAGTAGAGGTCTCATTTTTACTTATCAGCCGAAAATATAGCATGTATACACATATGCAAGTGTTTCAGCCTCCAATAAAAATATCCAAGTCTAAGTAGTATATACTAATTTTCCAGCAAAATAATTTTTTTCTAAACCACCGTTTTTCCCACTGTCCAATAACAGTATCTGTTTCTTCCCGACCAATTTCAAGCCATACTGTTGTTCATTTCTTGCAAAACAACCTGTTTTCCAATTTTCTATATATTTCCATATAAATTTTTCCTACACCATTGAGTGGGCCTTTTTACTCTCCCTATAAAGATGCACCTTCTTTTTTCTACCTTTGGTAAGTGATGAAATTATACAAACACATGCATTTATTGAACCAATTAATAATAAGCATATTCGACATCACGTATAAGTATAACTTATAATCTGTTATGGTATGAATCTGTATAGCATATGAACCACCACAGTTTGACCTCCCGTGGTGGTCCTTGCTAACTATAGGGAGAAGAAATGGCCATGCAAACCCTCAAACTTACCTTTTACCTTAGCCTCCATCTCTTTCTCAACCTTTTGTTGTGCATCGAATTGTCTTAAGAAGGGGAGAAGAAATTTCAGCATGTATTTTGAGTATCTTGCTTTTTCTGCAGGCTCGAACTCCAATTTTTTATTCAACTTCTGCACGGAAATAGAGCAGCATATAATAAGTAGGCTGGTAAGAAGAAGAAGAAGAAGAAGAAAAGGTAGGTTATGTTAATTCATGTTTTTATCCCATGTCATTCTTTTAATTTGAATGACCTCCTACTTATAAAGGTCAGGTACATATACGTAACAGTAACAGCAAAGGCAGACGATCTATTATTTTCTTACAAACAAAAGGACGATCGATTATATTATGAAAATGACAAATAGAAATTCTGACAAATCTTTGTTGAAAATAAGCTTTGTAATAGAAAAGAAAATTTTCTCTAAGTTAAACTAAGGGTTCCAGCACCATGTTAAAAGGTGAAAGGTTATCTTAACTAGATACTACAAAATAAACTTCGCAGATAGTGGATAATGCACATAAGATGGAATAGTTCCAACCCCAAAAATTATGCTGAAGTTGAACTGAGCAAATGATCCATCCTAATTTTACAATATGATATTATCCAACACTCTTTGACAGACTAAATCTGATCTCATTTGATGACCAGGAAAAGTACGAGAATCTAGAGCAAAATAGACGGAAACAACAGCATATCCAAACAGAGAGTTAATTCAACAAGAATGCATAAGAACAACCTTGATCCCCCCTTCCATCCGCAAGCAACTCTTGCAGTTGCAATTCCTACGACAAACTGGGCAGGCCTCAGCAAAATCTTCTTCCAGCATCTGAGGATACCTGAGACAAGACTCCTTTCAGACAATGCAAAGTCCAAAATGTGAAGTACAAGTATTGGGAAAAATAAACAGATAAATACTATATGTATCTACGAGATGCTAACACTACGCATGCCCGCAAATAGTATTTAATCCTTCAACTAAATCAAGGAGAATCAACATCCAATGCACAATATGGTGTATATTTTGCACCAGGAGTAGACTACGAATGAGAAACAGTTGTAGAATATGAATCTACTAGGTCTTAAGTCAAATTATTATTTTGTTATTTGAACATCACATGTTTTAAAAGTGATGTTGATCAACCTATTTAATGAAGAAAGAGAAAAATTTGAAAAAGATCAAATAACAGCTCAAGGATATACAAAACTTGCTACCATCTAGTCATGCAAGGGACACAATAACGCTTGCTCCTGCACTTGGTGCAATTCACAACTTTGCCTTTATCGTTCCGCTGGCACTGATGGCAGAGGACAGACGGGGTTCTCTTTTCCTATTTGAGAGCCATAAATAATCAATTAAGCGTGTCCACAACAAAAACGAGGAAGGAATGCTACAAATGCAATCACTATTGGGTAAACAAATGAAAGGAAAAAAAATCCCTAACATTTCCTGTAAGAATCTTCCGTACGGTATTCTTGGCGTCATCGCTCTTCTTATATAACTTCTTACTCCTCTTGGACTTTGCATCAACATTCACATCTTTCTCCCCTCTAGGTCTGAGCACAGAGCCACTATTTTCTCTTTTACCCAAAGCCATTGCCTTCACAACTTTACCCTCACCACCATCATCTTTCAATACTACCGACCCCCTTATTTTCCCGATATCCCCCTTTTTCCTTTTTCCTTCTGGCTCGCCGTAATCATCAACTTCTCCCAGTAATTTCCTCTTCTTACCCTTCCTGATTTTCACCTCATCTTGTTCTAATCCATGTAAATGCTTCATGACTAACGAGATATTTTCCTTTGCTAACTGGGAGCATTTCCTCGTTGAGGCCCTCTCGCCGGAAGCAACACACCCGCCAACCTTTTTCATCCCTCGCTCGCAGTGTGGAGTAAAAATGGTGGAGAGGAAAAAGGAAAGGTTTGAGTTTATGTAGACAAATTTCAAAAAATTACAAAACCTACCCACTAAATTTACAGTATTCCGAGATTAAACCCCAAAAACAAACAGCGGGGTAAGCACTCCTATTTTCAAACCCCAAAACTTTTGAACCTACCTACAAAAAAAAAAAATCTATCGAAAATAATTGAACTGTTTCATAGTAAAAAAATAATAAAATTTACATACTATTTTTTAATGAAACCATCCGAGGCCAAATAAAAATACAAAACAAGCCCTGACTCACGGGATCGAAGGAAAATAGCCGATGCCAAGGCTAGATAAGTTGCTAGTGGATGAAGATCGGAAGTAGAGGTGTTTCACACGGTCACTGATTTCACGAATCAAATTATAAGTGAATGTGAGGTTTTTTATAAGAGTAATTCATATTTTCTTTATAAATTAGTCGACACGTGCATTGCGTACACGTGACCCGAGCCAGAGAGTTTGGTTCATTTTCTAATATGGTATCGGAGCGGGCGATCTAGGCACGTGATTGATTTCGGAGAAATTCCGAAGAAAATTGGACCTATGGATGAGCACTTATGGGGGGTTTGGCCAACATTTTGGCATTGCTTCTGAGGAGTATCGATGAGTGTTTTTGAGATCCTAGTAATTGTTTCCACGAAAGTATGTATATTGATCCCATGATGGAGTGTGGTCCAAATATGGTATTACAATCAATTACCTTAAGCTCAACGTCTTAATGAGAGTAATTTACATCTTCCTTATAAGTTAGCCCACATGCGCTCCTGCGTATACGTGACCTGAGCCCAGAGAATCGGGTTTATTTTCTAACAACCTCAGATAGGTACAACGATGGGGGCCTTGGTGCCAAATCCGGAGAAAGGTTTGAAATTAGTCTAACTCAGTGTTCTAAAAGTCGCACCTAGGTTACCTAGGCACTAAGCAGCTAGTGGTCGCCCTGATCAAGGCTTGGATGGAGATGACCTATGACCCACTCGATTGGTCATTTTCTCGAGCATAGCCCATCTACATCTACATCCACTTTTAGCCCAGAGCATGAACTTGACATATTGCAATCTGGAGTCGGACCACATTCAAGTGATTCACCTTCGGATATTCCTACTTATAAGTACCCATTGCTGATTGCCCTAAGATTACTATGAGTTCTTCTTATCATGATATTACAGGAGTAGTTGGACCTACATGCATACTTCCTGCACGTAGCACACACAGTATTGGTGCAAAGAGATATTGTATTGATCATGTTACTAGTTCCACAAGATGTCATGCTGCTACCTTTTCATGGGAGATTGACTGATTCTTCCCAAGCTTCCATGAGGGTTTTATGTAAGGAAGATACTCCCAAAAATATTGAATAAGTATACGGACATGGAAAGAAGCTATGAAGATTGTGACCGATTGCCTTGAAAAATAAAAACACATGAGAGAGGTGATGTTTACAAGAAGGGAAGAAATCTTTTGGTTATAGATGGATATTTATTATTAAGAGGAAAGGAAAGTGACTTGTAATGGTGGAATACACAAGGAAATGGAGGTTATGGCCAATTTTGTTCCAAAAGTATGTTGCAACTTGCAACAATAAAGAAATTAGCCGATTTGAGAAATAAAATCATAATTGACTCTAAGACACTTTAATGCAAGTAATAAAAGATAATTAAATGAGAAAATATACCACTGGTAACCACTTTATACAAGAGAATGCTCATATGGTTACTTTGGTTCATAGGCATATTTTTTGAACTTTTTGATACATAGTGTTACAAATCACTTACTTAGGTAGCGTTCACTATGAAAATCTCTAATCTAATTCTACTACAGATTTAAAACTTACATGTTGTTCACTTTGATAAATTTAAATCTCAATTCCTATAAAATTGATTTTCATAACATGCGTTCACTTATCCTAATACTAAACTGGAAAAAGTTGGAATTGACCAAAATATCTCCTCTTCCTTGTCCATCACCAATATCTCCTCCGTTAAATCATGAGATAGTAACAAAACCCTCAAATCATACACTGCATATTCTGCCTGCAATACACGTTGCGAACTCGATTCTTGGTTCACTCTATAGAAAGAATATTCCATGGTTGATCAAGAAGAAAAATGAATGAATGAATGGGTGAATTTCAAACTCACCATTTAGTTAACTATTGAACCAATAAATCAAACATACCTAAAAACACAACACAAACTTTGTGGTGAAGTCCAGTAACTAAAAAAATGGAAAGCCATCACACTCGTACAACCCATCCTTGTTGTCCGTCTGCAAAAATGTTCCGTCAATGATGAGCCACAGCAAGGGAGGGAGAAGATAATGAAGTGGCGAAATTAATAAATAACGCAGAAATTCCGCCAGAAATTGGAAAACATGAACATTAAGAGAAAATATCACCCAACAGCATATCCTTACTGATCTAAAACAAAGCACGCTCACCATCTCCAGATTGGGTTGCATAAATTCCTGTGATTTTGGATGGTAATCGCCAGGAACTGCAAAAATTTTCACCAAAATCTCTCTCTTACCACCGAAAACAGAAAATGAAGAATTTGAAGATACACTTACCCAAACTGAAAAATCAAAGAATGTCGACCTCCGAGCATTCTGGTGCTTCGATTAATCGAACGCCCAACATTTTTATGTTCCCAGTGCAACTAGCTTCTCCTGTTTGATGTTTGTAGCCCGTTTGACGAGCGAATTTGTGCCGACAAATTTGTGCAGCTTGTTGTGGGCGAATTTGTGCAGCTTGTTGAAGACGAATTTGTGCAACTTGTTGAAGACGAGGGTCATCTCGTTCTCGTCCAGAATCGGTGCCGACGAATTTGTGCAATGTTGTTCAAGTTTTGGGGAATCATTTGAAAATTTCATGATTTGGAGTTTGGAATGGGGATGGATCAGATGGAGATCTTGTGTGATAGAGGAGTTCGTCTTTGAATTTGTGGCAAAAAAGGTAAAAAAAATAAATGGGGGATGGGGAGATTAGAATCTGATAAGTGAGGAGAGTTTGTAATCTGGAAAAAAAATGAGTCATCCCTAAGAAATTTTAATGATCCGGGAATGGTAACTTTGGTAGTGAACAACCCAATCTCCCTTTTTTTAGTAGATATCTGACAAATTTATAACTGAATTTAACAAAGTGAACACACCCATGTAAGCTCCACAATCCATAGGATCAAAGAAGCATTTAATTGTTCTTATTAGGACTGTTGAAACAGTGGATTGCTTTTTCCATGTATGATACTAGATGGGGGCGAACTGACTGACAAACGGAAGTTCTTTTATTGCTCAACAAATTGTTTTTAATATGCTCCTTCTTATAACATTCATCAATGTTTTTTGTTAAAAAAATGTGGAAGAAGTAGGAGGAATACAATTGGAACTTGAATCCTTCATTTGCATGGGTACAAGCTACCGAGTGAATTTTTTCATTGAAATCAAGTCACCTTGAAGAAACATAATGGAAGTACAGACAGATATCCTTGATGAAGATTCAAGTAGCCTTCCTATGATAATACCAGCTCAAAATCGCACATTATTTTCTAGTGGTTGTATCTTCTATATCAAGCAAAAGGAAAAGAAACATATTGTTTCTTAACTTGTTATCTGTCATGTCCCAGAATTAAGAACAAACCAACAGAAACATATCCCGGGGAAGAAGATGATTATCGGTTGAATTATATTTTGTGTAAAATATGGCAGACTTAACTTGTAAACCTTTTGTGGTGGAAGCGTGTTTGTGGTTGGGTAAAGTCGAAGTGGCTGGACAATTATAAATATTTGTACTTTGTTATGTGAATGGGGAAGTGAGTATTGAGATATTCTCTCCCAAGTTCTACGGTTCACTTTCTCTCGATTCTTCTCCTTTCTCTCTGAATATTCCTTCTGTTCTTCTATTCTCCCCCTCTGTTCTGTTCTTCTTGAGAATTTCTTCTTATTTCTCCCATTTCATCTACTTTCTCCCTCTGAAAATTCTTCTTAAAATCGACTGGCCATAACATTATCCGATGAAAACACAATTGTCCAAGTTTAAATGTCTTCAGGACCATTGATGTCCTGCGCAGTGGTTGAAACAAAAATAAGCATATATCTAGCCTGCATATTCAACTTATCTCGAGAGAAAATGTACTGCGCATGTTACCTTGTCAGCAATTACAGCTTTATCAGGGATTACCAGCTTCACCCCGGATTTCGCTGTAATGGTGACCTTTCCCTGAGCGAGTAACAAGTTGTAAGGACAAATTCAAAATAGCTTCAAGCCCATTTTTAAGTAGCAAAATAGGTTTAAGAGATGCGAAAAAAACTGGAGTTTTCATACTGTATTTTACCTTCAGAACAACATCAGCTCCGAACCATACATCACCAGTCACCTTCAAGCTATCCAGTTCAATGATGCTTGGGATTGACTTGAACCGACTCAGGAAGTTGGCTACCTGAATACAGTGAGATCATGCTAAGACATTTCCCAAATTCAACCAGTCGATGCAAATCACAGGAAGGATATATCTCAACCTTCTTGAACTCAGGTCCCAACTCAATAGAAGGATTGGCAGGATTTGACCTTGATGGATTCCGGCTCACATATCCATCAGACAATGTGTAAAGATCAGACTGTAGACAATATTTGGGTCAGTTTGTATTCTTGAGCAGCATATCTTCCCGACAAGAAAATTCGATATCAACCTTGAACTTACTTGGACTAGAAGCAGGTCAGAAGATGCCTTAACAGGAAGGAATCGCAAGCGAGGAACGTTAACTCCAATGGCTTGATCGAAGAACTAAATATTTGGAGGTATCGGAAATGAGAGACAATGACGGTTTATCATTCTCATAGACAATAAAAAGCAACAAAACAGTATCAGTGCTGAAAATCTCCACAGTTTGCGTATCCGTACCTTTATAGCAGCCCCTGCAGCAGTCTCAAGTTGAAGAACTTTAATGCCATCTACTTCCTATAAAGTAAGCATACAGAAAGTTGTTACTTCCTAATGTTACTTCCTAAAGGTAACTATAGATACGAAGTTACACAAACATATACCTTTGGGTTTGGGATTATCTCCATCTTCAGTGCATCTTGCCCAACAAGTCTATTGATAGCCTGCAAGTTCACCCACCTGCATTGATTTCATTATTGGTCATTGAGCATCCAAAAAAAACATCTACAGTTTAAGTTGTTGACATGGCTTTATCACATACAAGTTGTTTGTGTTGAAAATCTTGAACTTCTCTACTGACTTGAACTCATTGACCTGTCGCAAATTAAAAATAGCTGAATCAGTTACTAAGTGTTCCCCGCAAGCACTCAGATATTTCCAGGTAGAATCAAACAAATGGTAAAGCGAGAGTGGAAGTCAAACATTCGTCGGTGAACAAAAGAATGCTTCCAATTTTAGAAGATTTAATCGAGACTGTTGGTTGATAAAGTAAAACTTGTAACATCTCACAGATTATCCTTTTCCTATCCACTACTGAAAGTTGATAAGACTTCTGGATTCAAGATTCTGCTCGTCCGGTGTTTGATGCAAATAACTGTCATTGATGTAATATGCAGTCTAAGACATCATTTTGACCATGCAGAAAAACCTTGAAAGTTCTAATCTAATTATTTCTCTCCGTAAAATGTGAGTTTGAAGATATTGATTGATCAAGTAAGCCATTTATCCTGGAATTTGCAATATTTGGGAGTCAGGGCAAAAAAAAAGAAAAAAGAAAAAGCATAAATAAAACTCACATGTTCATCAGGAACTTGGGCTATTTCCAGCAGCTGCACCACAGATAAGATAAATATTTTGGCTACAAGCAGGTAACAAAATAAGAACCAACTGTAGTCTAAATAAGCAGCCGCAGTTTAAAATTAGGCAATTCAAAGAAAATTAAGAAAAAATAGACTGACCATTTACCGGGAATTTTTTTCTGGTGCAGACCATATGGTGCCGAATTTTGCCTTATGGTGCCGAAATCTATTATTGACCGTTGGATTTGTGCTTCAACGGCCGAGATCATTTCATTTAAGTTTTTAAGTGAAATTATCTAGGCCGTTGAAACACACATCCAACGGCCAATAATAGATTTCGGCACCATAGTGAGTGTTCAGCACCATAAGGTCTGCACCAGAAAAAAATTCCATTTACCGGTGTCCAAATAATGGAACAGATAAGCTTTTTGGGATCTATGCAAGAGTGAGTATATGGATCAATCATCAATGTTCTCTTAAATGCAGCTACCATTCCCACTTCAAATGTTGCTGCATATGTAATTTATTTGTCTCCCACTTTTAAGAAAATAAAAGTGCACCAGCAGATGCAAGTTCATTAGACTAACCGACTTTCAACATCTCTTTTCATTAGACTAATACCGACTTTCAGGAATTAATGACAGAACAGATAATGATTTTTTCCCAACATCGCACAGCCAATATGATGAATAAAGGGATAAATTCCAGAAAGATACCTGGACTTTTCCTTCATAAGAAATTAGAGTACCACCTTTCACATCAGCTAGAGTTTTAGGAGTCACCTACAACAAAACATGCATTTAGGTGCATTTTACCTCAATGAAATTCAAAACTTGAGAAAAGATGAAGTAAGATACCTCCATGCAATACTCATTCTCGTTTCTTATCAAATGATATAAAATTTCTGCGGTTGTTAGTTAAGGTAATGTCTCCGCAGATCCACAAAGATTTAACAAATGAGACTTAAGGAAATTAATTTGCTAAAGTTATTATTTATTGTTTTTGGGGCAAAGGTATCGTAACAATGGAAAACAAAGAAATGGGGGAAAACGTAGTCTGGACACTATGGACATATATAGGCAGAAATCAAGCCCCTGTCACCAAGGATACTCAGATCAACAATGGCGCCCAAGTTGTCTGAATTGGCAACAAAAACGTATTGTTTTCCCTGGATAGAAAGAGAAGAAGAAACAAGATAAGATCTGTAGATTTTAGTATTTGAATTTAAGAATTTTCAAATGCAAGGAACTACAGGGCTGTACCTGTGATAGTAATGCATCGAGCTTCCCACTATTTTTGAGAGAAGGAAATACATCTCCATGACCCGGAGGGTACCTTGTATGTACGAGATGAAATGCAAATCATGGATAAATAAGATGACAACATTGATTATTTTGATAATTTTGTCCAAATTCAAATATTGAAATATCAGAGAATCAAAAAACAATCTAATGTTACCATGCGTCCTTGCTAGTATTTCCTTTAGAGGGAAGCGGCCTGAAGTCCTCTACAACAAGGCGGGGGTATTGACTCTGGAAATGGCATGTAAGTCATGGTTCCATCAATTTGTGAGTGGCATGAGAGAAGTAACAGAGAGATGGCAAGCAAATGGGAGAGAGAGAAACAGAACAGCTAACGCAACCTGGTTAAACGTATGAATCTGAACATTTGAGTTGGCATACTTTTCGACAATCTACATTTGTAAATGAGCCATCTTTCAGCATTATAAATGTTTTTTTACATGCAAAATTAACATTTAAGTGTGGAATTCAGAATTCACCTTCGATGTATCATCATGAGTGTTGAATGAATTCATTAACAGCAGGGGGACGTTGCACCCGTACTTGTTATTCAGTGACTGCAGAGATGGATACGTCAGTTTCAAGCATCATGGAATAGATGGCTCAAGGTAGTGTTCACATCTCGTACCTCAATTTGGATGACAATTAAATCAAGGAATGTCAAGCCGTTACGAACTTCAATAACAGACCTGCAGCATTAAAATAAAATTGTTACTCAATATATGCTAAAATTATATTAAATAAGCAACTGTAACTAATGAAGTATGGACGTTAGAACATTCTCATATTGCTTAGTTATATTTTGAAAGGTGAGAAGCTAATAAAATGTTATTTCTACAAGTGAAGCAATATATGGTTCAACGTTCTGAGGAAATTGATCGCTATACGTTCTCTATGAGGTAGATAAAGAAAGAAGGGCTGGAAATCAGTTACAGTTCCTATATCAGAAAACTATATAAATACAAAGAAGCTAAACAAAACATAAAGGCTCATACAACTGACGGCCTATCAACTTAATTTACCATTTAGCGCTAAGTTTACATGTCGCGGAGATCCACGAGAGGAATTCAAATTTTAGCATTTTCAATGGCATTTAGGAAACACAGCATGTGAGGTGTAAGTCGTGAGAAAATCAATGAGTAAACTGCAATAGTACAGTCAAGTAACTACGCAGCAAATTATTCATAGTTTTATTACAGTTCGTACTATTCCAATCCTACGTCACTCCTCATTGTGGATGTTGCAGCTTCTAGATTTCTTAAAAATCAATACACCATCATTATCATATAAATCATTTTCACTAGCCTACCGAATTGCAATGGCATATAACAACTCCTTATACAATTTGACTAAGAGGCGTGAAAATATATATATATATATATAGATAGATAGATGAACTAATACTTTGGGCCGGTACATCCCATTGTAGTTCCCAAACCTCCATTAAGTTTTAGCACTACAAGCTTGTCGAGCAGCTTCCTTACTTCTGCAGCATCTGCTATGAATACAATAGATTATCACGCTAGCAGAACAACTAACCTACTTTACTTACAACGGCAGACAACAACTAAAATATCTGCAAGATACTTTGCCCGTGAGAAAAACTTATATACATGGGTTTAAAATAAAATTATAAAAGAGAACGAGATGTGAAGAAGACCACCTTCAGGCACAGCGGCTAAGGTATCATAAGGCACCACCACCTTATCAGTTGGTGGTTGGATCTTACTCCATTCGACATGTTGAGCTTCGCCACTTTGATTCCCAAAGAGTACAAAAGCAAAACAAAACCACCTTAGCTGAGAACTTAATCCAATAACAAAGACTACTGGTCGGCATAAGAAGCTTCAGATTGGAATTTGCACGACCTAACATACAATTGCAGAAAATAAACATGTGCATAATAATTCTAAAATCTTCCTTCTCTACAAAGTCAGATGTTCCGAGAAATGAGCATACAAAGTGAATAAATTGACGATATTGTATATTCATTGATTCAAGATTAAAAAATTCAAACACAGTCCCCCCGGCACCAGGCTCTCCACATGCAGCAGAGTTCAGACACGCACGCTATCTTTACATTCAAACAGCGTGATCAGTAAGCTATGACGAGAGAATGTCATAACCACACCATACCTGAGATAGCGAGATACCAGATCGATGAATCCTGATTTCTCATTGTCGCTGCACGGTACAATACAAAAACAACATCGGTCACCTCTACACAACCGTGAGATCCGTACCGACAATGCATAAAAGCTTCAAAAACAATGTCATCTATTATAAGAAGACACCAGTAAGACATAGACCTGATCTGACTGAGTGTGGCGACATCAGCCTGAAGCTTCGAGAGCTTCTCAGTATCGGTAGGGCTCAGAGTTGTAGAAGCAGCCATTTTATCGTCCGTTGATTGTTGCTCTCTCCCTTTTATTTCCGAGATCTCAAAGGAAACCACGCAAGTAGTGAGGTTGCTTTATAACTGAGATTTGCTGGAATGGAATTCGGTGAAGCCCGATAAAATCGTGGGGCGGAGAAGGGGAAAGCATTAATCCAGCGGCACCCGTTTTTGATCTTATTTTTGGTAGGGAAAATTGTATTCGAACAGTGGAACGGGTAAAGCGGGTGATGGAGAATATGTGGGCAAATATCTATATTATAAAGCGGTAGTCCCCAATTCAAGTTGGGAGAGAATTTTATCAATGAAACGACATCTCTCAAAACGGAAGACGCGTGAGATCAATGCGATTGTCTGTTTTCTCACCCTTTCATCTGCTTCTTCTTCTCTCTCGGAATCACGAAACCCTTTCCGATTTAAGGGTTTCAGACCCCAATATCCGACACCCACCTCATTCCTCCATCGCGTTCTTTGCTACTGCGCTCCCGTTTTCTTTCCTCCTCCGAAGAGGTTCGGCGGCGTGCCGGAGGGACATCTGACGGTGTACGTCGGAGAGGTAATGGAGAGATTCGTGGTGAGTGCATCCTTCCTCAACCACCGGATTTTCCCTGCTGCTACAAGGACGAAAAATTGCTACCCTACAGCTACAAGGATTGGAAATTATTGTCAAAAATGATGACGAATCCCTAGCCATATCGATGTTATCCATTGTTGTTTTCTCCAATGGAGTTCCGCAAAGGTGTGTTCCTCAAATCTAGATTCAATTTCTTCTTTGAACAGTACCAACTGGAACAAAACAGGATAGGTATTGACATTTGAGTTCTGAAAATTAGGTTCAAGTTTGAGCATTCTTAAATTTACAGATTTATTTTGGTTTTTTCTGATTTTATTGGTATAGTTATGGCATGGATTGTGACGGACGCGTTCGAGAGTCCAGAAAAAACTAAGGTGATTCATTTTGATTCTGGAGCTATTGCCAATAATCTAAACAAGTTGAGCTTTTAGATTTCATACTAACTGACCCGAAATCTTTGCAGGGACGCTCTTCTTGGTTTGGAAAACCATTGTATCTTCACCGTTGATGCTCATCTTGGTTTCGAAAACCTTCAATTCCTTTCCCTCCTGTATTTCATTTCGCCTCTCTATTTCATTTCCTTTTTTCTTCGATTCAGCAGGTGAGGGTGTGAATGGCTAATGAATTGGGTTTTTGAAGTGTCAAGAGACCTACCCGGTATACGGGTAAGACATGGTTACACCCACTTATATGTCATGCCTATGTTTGGATGATGGGTAAGAGAGAATATGGCTGATTGCCGTCTGCGTCTGTTGCTTTACCCAGGGGTCAGTACACGGCTTCTATTGAAAGATAGACAATGCTTCATTTATGGAACTGAATATCATTCTTGGTACCACTTTTGCTACCCACATGGTAAATTCAGAAGTTCTGTTCTATGACTCTGTTACACGAAAATATT
This sequence comes from Pinguicula primuliflora, assembly GCA_025802335.1. NCBI lineage: Eukaryota > Viridiplantae > Streptophyta > Magnoliopsida > Lamiales > Lentibulariaceae > Pinguicula > Pinguicula primuliflora. Next base: position 56,837 of record JAOYMZ010000019.1, on the reverse strand, counting down.
TGTTCCTTGGCATTGGTCATTGTTATTTTCATACTCCTTCATTCTATTAGTACCTTTTTTTCTATTAGTACCTTCAATTACTCAAAATGTCATCTTTATACAATTTCCCTTTTACACCCGTGGCTTCGGTCCCTCTTAATGAATTTTATTGTTCATCCCATTTTCTTTCAAATTTACTGTTTTGAATCTGCTCTACTTTGGTCCCCTTTAATGATTGTATTATTTCAAGACTTCTATGTTTGTAGTGTAGTTGAGTTATACGGTAAATTATTATGGAGCATTAATATCACTCACTCAATCCACAAATTGTGCGGCTGAGATTCATCATTGTAACTTGGGAATGGCTAAATGCCATCAATTGATTTTCATTGTTCCTGTCTTCGGTTCTTTGTTCAGAATGTTTAATTTGTGCTCTGTTTTTTTGGATGGTATGTAGTTTAATGTTAACTTCTGTTGTTCGTCGTCTTCACATGATTGTGATAAAAGAGGTCTGATTCTTTATTCTACTCTGTTAGGAAGCTCACAATTTGATGTACTCTTTATTCTACTCGGTTAGAAACACTTATGCTGTTGTGCCTACACTTTGCAGTTTTAATAAAGTTGTTTATATTAAAACTCCTATATACTGTGTGTTTGGCTCCACTAAAGTAGCATACTCTCATTTTTAGATGGTCCTTACCTTTCTTGGTTAATCCCAACGAAAAAAAAAACAAATATTAACTAATATTGTTGTTATATTGTTTCTAAGATTCAAACGTCTTCCTGACCATGGTTTCTAGATTGTTTTATCTATATCTAGGAATCTGTGAATGTATCTCCAACATCAGACTTTTATCTGAATCTAGCATCTTTGAAGAGAATGTTAATAGGTTGCTTAATTCAAAAGTGGCTTTCTTATGTGAGTATTGTTTCGTTTCTTCATGTTTTTTTTTCTTTTTATCATGTGAATAGTTTTTCCTTTCTTCATGCTGCTTACTTTTTGTGTTTATATCAAAACTCCTCTTCCTACCTCCTTGCAGTTTCATGGACCGTGGCTGAAGCAAGAAATTTGTCAGGGGTGATTACTTGCTATCCTGAGCTTATTGCTTATTAACTCAAGTGGGTTAACAATATTTGAGTGGTTTAGGTTTGGTAGTTTACTTTTCTCTTTTGTTCGAACTGTTTGTTCACTACGGTTGGTTGCTAGAATTTTTTTTCCTCTCTTACTAGAAATATTGAGTGGAACAAATATGAAAAATGTTAATGATCCCATCGTTTATAAGATTGTTTTCGTATTAATTCACTTTCTTTGAAAGCTCATGTTCTAAAATACATTTTTTTTACACCAGTCGTATTCGCACACCCGTGGCTTCAGCCACGGGCAATTTACTAGTGATTCTTAAAAACGTGGTTGGAATTTGGCGGACGGTACGTATTTCTTGTTAACAGTCTACTGAAGACGAATAATCATGTAGGAAACCTTATAGAAAAGGTTTGTTATGGGGGTAGCAGTAGTAGATGCTTTGTGCAAATCCAGTGTATAAATCTGGATTTTGTATGAATTAAACAGCAAGATGTAAATAAACTCCTCCTTGTATTGATCGGAAAACAGAGAAAACGATTTTGTATAATTAATTTTACAATCTCGCAATCATTCTACTCAAACCGCCCTTCACTCCTTATTTATACACAATGTCAATGAGATCCGACGGTGGAAAACAAATCATAACCCGTGACACGGATCGAAGTGAGCTGGCAGGTAAGACGCGTGATCAGTTGAAGAAGCGTGCGCTTGCTTAAGTTATATGTGTAATGTCCATAATGTCCCTGCAACGATTATCTTGAACTGAACAGAGCAACAACGGATGAACTGAAGGGATGAACTATAGTTGTAGCTGTATCTTGACAATCTTTACATCCCCCCTCAAGGTGGAACCTAATGGGGATCACGAAGGTCCAGCTTGACGTTGAGGTGAGCAAAGGGTCACAGGGCGAGGGATTGGTAAATAGATCGGCGACTTGCTCATGACTGGAAACATGGAGAGGCTCTAAAAAACCTGCCTTGAACGCTCGCGCACAATGTGACAGTCAATGTCCAAGTGCTTCATCCGTTCGTGAAAAACTGGGTTTTTGGTGATGTGTAGGGCAGCATTATTATCACAGTACAGAGGTATAGGAAGGGGAACAGCAAGCCCCAAGTCATGCAAGATATAACTGACCCAAAGGAGCTCACATACGGTAGCTGCCAAGCTACGATATTCAGATTCAGCAGATGACCTGGAAACGGTTGTTTGTTTCTTACATTTCCAGGCAATGGGAGCTCCACCAAGGAAGATGCAATAGCCGGTAAAATATAAAACTAATTTTACCGTCATGGCCAGTAACGCATGATGATCATATGGAACTCCCTTCTCCGGTCTTAGCAATATGGGATAGTAGCAGAGCCGACGATGCCGATCAAACCATTCTGTATAACTAGGGTCCTATCTGCCAATTATATCCGATAGAGATGAATCCCCTGTAACGTATTGCCCCTATTATCCCACATCAGATGGTACTGTGGGAGGAGAGTACTTCGAGGACGGCTAGCGGTCCCGTGAAGCAACGTCTCTTTGATCCTGTCAACCGGCTCTGGAATGAGCTGAACATAGCCAAACTGATGTCGCACACGACGGGCGTGAACGAACTCAATAAACTCCATATAAGAGATAGGACCGTCGTAGTCCCACAAGAATCGGTCTTCAGCATTAACCTGAGATATCTCCTCTACACTGTACGGAGTTGAGACAAACTACACGTAATATAGAAATCGTTAGATCAGAGAACAAAAAAAATATGAATATCATACTTGTATATTAAAAAATTATGTAAACATCAAAATACGAACTTGGTCTGCACGTATATCATCCAGCTGCATGTGGAATATCCGGATCACATGTCTCCCCTGATCTACGCTCCTCATCAGCCTGACAAATTTTACCCCGTAGACCTTAGTAAAGTCCAGATTTCTCCGACCTTCGTGGTCTTTCAGCCGGGTGGGAAGAATCTGGGGGGAGATAGCCAGCAATCTAGAATACCCCCATAGCTGAATGAGCCGCGTCGCTCCACCCATGGTTTTGGCATCTTTGGTGTGAGCCATGCATAGATAATGATGAAGATAACACAGCACGGCGCTCCTCCAACTATAATGCCTGATGGTGCCCAGGTTCTCCAATAAGCGGAAAACCCTCATATGAATTCTATTACCAGACTAATCCGGTAATAAAATACCACCCACTATGAGTGCAAAGCACGGTGCGGGCATAGAACTGCACCTCCTCCTCGGTGCTCGCATCAGTGATCCTGAGGACAGTCAAGAAGCTCCCAATATAGGGGATCTTGACTACAGACCGGGAGAAAGCCTCTGGAGGTAAGTCCTGCATGCCAATCCAACGTTCCAAATACAATCGAGCATCCGGAAACGTCCAGTGTGCATCCCCCATAGCACCAGAACGAATGGGGGTATCGTCAACAGGAATCCTCAACAATATCGAAATATCTTGGAGAGTGATCGAACACTCCCCGAACGGTAACCAAAATGTATGTGTGGCCAGATGCCACCTTTCAACCAATGCCGTGATAAAGTGGTGATCCTCCCGCATATCTGCGGCGAGGTAAGCACCCCACATCCCAGCATCAAATATGTACTTACTCGACGATGCAACTTTTCCTCACGTATACGTTGATCCGGATGGTGTGTTTTCATCACGTGATCTATCTTGATTTTCTGCTCCAAAATTTTTGAGTTACGATGTGCGCTCAAATCCCATAAGACCTCCTGTGAAATCGGTAGGTACAGATCGGTCCTCTGACTTTGCTGCGTAGACATGCTACAAAATAGAACGATAATTCATATCAAATAACAATCCCTAATAATTTATAACAATTCAAAATATTTCATAACAATGCAATAACAATTTTTAACAATTCATATCAAATAACAATCCCTAATAATTCATAACAATTCAAAATATTTCATAGCAATGCAATAACAATTTCTAACAATTCATATCAAATCCCTAATAATTCATAACAATTTACTGACAATTCATAACAATTTACTAACAATTCATAACAATACATATGAAAACCTTAATAATTCATAACAATTTACTAATAATTACTAATAATTCATCTAACAATGTGAAACAATTTATAACAATTACATAATCAATTCAAAAAAATTCAAATCAATTCCCTAACAATTCATAACAATTTCTAACAATTCAAATCAATTCCATAACAATTCATAACAATTCACTAACAATTCCTAACAATTCATAATAATTCATAACAATTCACTAACAATTCGTAACAATTCCTAACAATTCCTAACAATTCACTAACAATTCATAACAATTCACTAACAATTCATAACAATTCACTAACAATTCATAACAATTCCTAACAATTTCTAATCTTTCCTAACAATTCAAAACAATTATTAATCAAATCCCTAATAATTCATAACAATTTACTAACAATTCATATGAAAACCCTAATAATTCATACAAATTCATAACAATTCACTCACAATTTCTGACAATTCCTAACAATTTCTAATCTTTCCTAAAAATTCCAAACAGTTACCTAATCAAATCTTGGAATGTTTTAAATATCAGCGTTGGGAAGTCCGGAATTTTCTAATTACTGTCATTAGTCATTTTAATCTTGCCCGATTTTACAAATACCGGACATTACAAATTCTGGATTTTGGCGTGTATTGTCGGACATGCCAAATACCACCGGTTGGCAAATTCAAAAACGGCACAAAAAAAAATTATCCCACTCGTCATCTTCACCTCACCACCTTCATAAACCTCTCCGCACCGTGAATCCCTCGAATCCATAGTCATCCAAATCAATTGTTCTCGGGGATTGGATCCGCTCGAAGTCCCAATTTTGAATTATCCGACTAGGATTCCAATTCGTGATTGGTCATTGAGTTGGGAATTCAACTTTGTTTGATTTCTAATCGGAAATCATGCCAGACGTATATTCTCTCGTGAATGATTTTGTCGTCAAGCTCAAGACAAGGTACTGTAGTTCTGAAAGAAATTCGATTTATGTGGTTTGTCTATAACCTATTGTTTTGCTTAGTTGGTGAATGTTTTGAGCTGTTGTGGTAATTGTAGGAAAATCGAGGGTTCGAAGGCGACGGCAAAATTAACTGCAGAACTGCTCCGTTCGTTCATATCTCAGCAGAGACTGCCGCAAAATAACCAGGCGGGGGCTCTCATAGACGCCATTAAGACTGTGGGGTTGGAGTTAATTGAAGCCAATCCTGTTGGTAAGAAAAAACTACGTTTTAGTTTTATGTTTTTCCCTGTACTCGGGCATCTTAGGTCTACTTGCATTAGTCAGCACTCACTTGTTTGGCCACACTGTCTGAATGAGTTATATGTAAGAAATAGGCTGTGGCTTTCCTTTCTGGCAATTTTGTCTATGGACTGAGTATGCCTTATGGATTTTAATTTGTTTGTTGGCTGTCCAAAGTTCAATATTTAAAGCAATTGTTCTACTTTTGCATGACCTTTATTTCAGAATTAGCTGTCGGAAATATTGTACGACGTGTTCTGCATATCATTCGTGAAGAAGAGCTATCGCTGACGACTGCTTCTGTTGGTGGGTTAAGCATATCAGCTGGAAGCGACGACGACGATGATGCGAGTCAAGGTGATCGGCCAGTTCTTTCAGCGAGTGCTGTAGCTGCTGCTGCAAGAAATGCTCTCCGACCCCCTTCATTGCAGACTCTCCTTGAGGGCTTACCTCATGCAGCAGCTGCACATCAAACATCTTCTTCCGGGGGGGATTCTGAAGGCAAAAGCAAATGTAATTTTCCCATCTCATGATGCACAATTTTTCCTAGCTTTAATCATTTAATAGATGTATTCTAAAGCAAATTTTGTTCATGTGAGCGAGATTTGTCATTTTATGTTCTCAAAGTAAGTTCCTTCAAAACTAACTGTACTTTCCACCGCCAATTTTTTCTGATTTGATTCTTATTCGTTTGTTCTTCAGCTGGTGATAAAAATTTAATGACTCGAAAACTCAAGCACAATGTCATTGAGGCAGTTAATGAGTTAATTCAAGAAATTACCACATGCCATGAACAGATTGCTGAACAAGCCGTGGAACATATACATCATAAGTATGTCTCTGCAACATTTTAGAAGAGTGACTTGTTTCTTTTATTTGCTATTGCCTTTGAATTTTGATCATGTAATTATTAGTTCATTGTATTCGAGGAATTTCTACATGCCATGAACAGATTACTGGACAAGCTGTGGAACATAGATACATCATGAGTATGACTGCAGAACATGTCAAAAGGCTGACTTGATTCTTTTGTTTGCAAATTTTCATATTGGAGTTATTTTGAAACATTTTTGTGTGAGGCTAGGCTAGTTTATGTTCAGGATTCCGGATGTATAAGTTTAAATATACTGAAGAGGTAATCACCAGTGCCTTCAAAGTGAAGTAACTGTTTGCTCTCTCTGTGTCTTGGTGAAAGCTCTCTGGATTCGTTTACAGCTGCTTCTGTTCTGTGTTTATTGTCTTATCGTCCTATGACCAGGCTAACATTTTTATACTTTTCTGTACCTATTTATTTTCAGTGAGGTGATATTGACTTTAGGCAGTTCAAGGACTGTCATGGAGTTCCTTTACGCTGCAAAGGATAAAAAGAGGTCATTTCGTGTGTTTGTAGCCGAGGGTGCTCCAAGGTTGGATGCTATGAAAGTTGGAGTCTTGTACTCAGTCATGTTTATCTGCTACTCACGACATATTTCTTTTGCTTAATAATTATGTCAGATATCAGGGTCACGCTCTTGCAAAAGAACTCGCTGGAAGGGGACTGCAAACTACAGTTATTACTGATTCGGCTGTTTTTGCAATGATTTCTCGAGTCAATATGGTAGGCATTAAAAGAAATAAGTTAACTACTGCATTAGACTATATAAGATTCAACTATTATGGTAGGCATTGAAAGAAATAAGGTTACTACTGGATTAGATTATATAATGTTCAGCTATTTTTCTGATGGAGATTTGATGATACATTTGATACATGTGGGTGGTTCCATCCGCCATATCATTCATAATACATATGAGTAATATTCACTATACGTTAAGATTAAGGTGATTAATTAAATTTCTTTCACAGCTTCACGTGTAAAAATGGTGCGAAGCTTATTTGAGATCTGTATTATGCTATCCTGGATTTAAAGTTGTTCTTTTGAAGGTTATAGTCGGAGCACATGCTATCATGGCCAATGGTGGGGTTATAGCACCTGTCGGGCTGAATATGGTAGCATTAGCAGCAAAAAGACATGCTGTTCCATTTGTTGTCCTTGCTGGGACGCATAAGGTATTCTCGTGCTGTTATGTATAGATCCATGCTTTCAATTATTCTTTTATTTTTCATGGGAGATATTAGTCTCTCATGATTGTATTCATTTTCAGTTTGGGATGAATAAAGCTGTTTATTCACTATAATTTCACCTGGTAGATGCTATTATTATTTATTGTTAAAGCATATGTGGAGGACTTGCGTTAAAAACATATTTGGAGAAGCTCTTTCTTTGATTTCATGCTTTAGGAGTGTTTGAATATTCAAACTATTCATGAACTCTTGTATCATGGCAAACAAAAGTACACCGGTAACAACTTTACACAAGTGAAGTTTATTACGGGCCTGGGGAAGTTTGCAGGCGATAGTGTCATTTGATCCATGTGCTTTTATATTCCTACATTGCTTTTATGGTTTTACTACTGTAAGCTGCAACGTCTGCCTTTTTGCCGGAAAAAATGAAAGAAAAGAAAAGAAGGCTGCATCTCTAACTATTTAATCATGTCACAGCTGTCCCCTCTATACCCTCATAACCCAGAGGTCTTACTGAATGAGCTGAAGTCTCCATCTGAGCTGCTAGACTTTGGAGACTTCTCAGATTGTTTGGGCTCACCTCTTCTTCATGTTGTCAATCCAGCATTTGACTACGTGCCACCAAATCTTGTTAACCTATTCATTACTGATACGTAAGTTCCATGTTTTCTTGAATCTGATTCAACAACGATTTTAATTTGATGAAATCTTATTGAAAAATCCTATGCTTGCCACAGTCTGTCTTCTGACTTTTTGTTTCTACACATTTTCCTTATGGTTTATTTTTGATACAGGGGTGGCCACAATCCTTCATACATGTACCGTCTGATTGCTGATTACTACTCTGCTGATGATTTAGTAATCGAAAGGAACACAATTGCTTGAAGTTGAATTTTTCGACAGGCCGAGTTTTGAACACTTGTTGTAAGTCTTTTATCTTATTGATCTACTCATTCACATGAATTATACTGAAAGTCTTGACGACCAACACTTCATCTTATTCTGAATTAGCTTTGGTCATGCAATGAATCAGATAATACTCAGCAACTGTAGATGCAATCAAGCATTGTTACTTGACGACTCGATGCCAGTCCATACATATTGAGCTATCTGATGATCCTATTCTGTCCTAAAGATATCTACAGAGTGTGTATCAAGCAGAGGGCGAAAGAGGGCTTTGACCGTAGTTGACATGTTTTTTGGGGAAGAATTTTTCTGTAATCTTCTAACTTTTACAACCAAGTACATGTTTCTATCCAACATTAACTTCACGTGTATTGATATATGATTACTCATGATTTAAACCAGGGGAAGTTTTTGTTTGCAGGAATCATCTGTGTCATGATTTTACACTTATTTGGTCCTCTCAAAAACATTATCCCCCAGTTGCATCTACCCCATGGATTTTCTTCATCTAGTGTACACGATCCCATTTCACCTCTGTTCTGTTCTGCATCCTGAGAATTGAATCAGGTTCTCTACTCTACTTAAATTTAATTCGATTGCATTATTTTTTTCTGGAAATGCATCAGGGTAACTGAATCGAAAATCTTGCCCAAGTGTCCCCCATTATTTCGCGAAATGCTATAAGACACTCATAATTTGCACCAAAAATATACCCATACACCCATATACATGCTCACACACATATCAATGTTGTCACATGTATGCTTATAAGTTAATGGGTATCTTTTGTGCATTCTTCCATTATTTACTTATAGCCTTGTGAGTTGTGGTCCATAAAACTGTGCTAAAAAAAAGTTGTGGTCATAAAAAAAAAAAAAAAAAGAGATTAATATATAAATTTGGAAACTGTGCTGAAAAAATCACGTGAATTTGGGTTTTGTGTGCATACTGCATAGCGAACCCGTGACCGACCGCACCTCGTGCCGTTTGGACAAGGGATTGACCTAAATCGATCTACACCAATTTAAAAAATGATATATAGCATAAAATTATTTTAAAATTCTTTTATTGTCTAAATAAAAATATAATACCAGTTTCGAATTTTCTTGCGCAGAAGGTTCTGAAAATAATATTATATTTTCTTAATGGTTTATAGATTATAATTGATAGTACACTACTTAATTTTGGATTAAAAGTTTTATATTTTACACGCATATTAATATGAGGGGATTTGAATTAATTGTCACTTCATAATCACTAGGTCAACTCTCTTTGGCCTATAAAAAAAAAATGAAGTCGCCGTAACTAAAATGTTGAACCGATTCTATAATTATATCCGCATACTCATCTTAGTGTAGAACTTTTTTTTTTTTTGATAGGTTCTTAGTGTTGAACTTAAAACTTATTTCTTTCATTCACACACCTTTCAGTGCTACTAGTTCAAGATCATGTAATACCCCATTTTCGGTATGTTTAACATTTAGAACAAATGTAGTGTGGATCTCAAAAATACCGCAAATCGCATCGAGTAAGCGATTTGTTTTCTTCTGCAATCTCAAATTTCTTTGTCATGAATAAGTCCTCTGCACTCTCACATGTATAACAATCTTGTATAGTAACAACAAAAAAACCCAGCTGTAGCTGCAAATTGCGACGAGACATATTCATTGAATACATGCATGCAGTTACATACATACACAGAATATCTAATAATACAAATATCTATACGCACATATATAAACTACATCATATCTTTGGGCAAGGCATAGCCATAATGGAAAGCTCATCCATTCTACCAATACTCCTCTTCATTTCCCTCTTTACAGGATCTAAAGTTGCTTCGGATCCATGTGGTTCAAACAAATTGGGTTCGGATCTATCCATTTTCCACATCTACGGCAAATGCTCGCCGTTCGACCATCCCAAACACGACTCATCATGGCTCACCAACGTCCTCGACATGGCAGCAAAGGACCCGGGCCGGATCACCTACCTCTCGAGCCTCACAGCCAAGAAGCCCATACCTGTCCCAATTGCACCGGGTCAAGTCATTAGTATCGGTAACTATGTCGTTCGGGTCAGGGTCGGGTCTCCGGGTCAGCTCATGTTCATGGTACTCGATACCAGCAACGATGCTGCATGGTTGCCATGCACCGGCTGCACTGGCTGCGTCTCCACCTTGTTCAACTCCACAGCCTCCGCTACGTACGGGCCGCTAGATTGCTCTGTCCCACAATGCACCGTCGTGAATGGAGCTTCGTGTCCGACATCCGGGCTCGGCTCGTGCTTCTTCAACCAATCCTATGGCGGCGATTCCTCGATCGCTGCCATACTCTCCCACGACGTGCTCACGCTAGGCAATGATGCGATCCCCAACTACGCGTTCGGATGCATTAGCTTCGTCTCTGGCGGGTCAGTTCCTCCACAAGGATTGTTGGGTTTGGGTCGGGGCTCCATGTCTTTGATATCCCAAACCGGATCGCTCTATTCTGGGGTATTCTCATACTGCCTACCGAGTTTCAGATCATATTACTTCTCGGGATCACTAAAGCTCGGCCCATTAGGTCAGCCCAAGAACATCAAAACTACGCCGCTTCTCAGGAACCCGCACCGACCCACATTATACTATGTGAACCTCACGGGTATTACCGTGGGCCGGGCCTCCGTATTTATTAGCCCGGACCTTCTAGTATTCGATCCGAACACTGGAGCCGGTACCATCATAGATTCGGGTACGGTTATAACCCGATTCATCGCACCCATCTACTACGCCGTTCGGGATGAGTTTCGAAAGCAGTTACCCGGCCCATTTACCACTCTGGGCGCTTTTGACACTTGCTTTACTGCAAGTAATGAAGCAGTAGCACCCGCTATCACATTGCATTTCACGGGCTTGGATTTGAAGCTGCCATTGGAGAATAGCTTGATTCACAGTAGCTCTGGTTCCTTGGCTTGCTTGGCCATGGCAGCTGCACCTAATAATGTGAACTCAGTGCTGAACATAATAGCCAATTTACAGCAACAGAACCTGAGGATTTTGTTCGACACAGTCAACTCCCGTTTGGGCATCGCACGTGAGCTCTGTAACTAGATTCTTAGGATGTGCAACACCTGCATGAGTTGTGTTCTTGTCCTTGTTGAATAACCACCCATCATTAAACAATGAAATGTATGGAGTACTTAAATTATTCTGAATGATCATACAACAGGGTTGAAATGGAAACTTTATACAATGACAATAAACAAACTTGCGTGAGCAAACAAACAAACAATCCCTATAAATGTACAAATAATACAAAGGCTCCGTGCGCCGGGAGATGAAGATAACATACCCTTGGGGTGTTGAACATGTTGAGATGATGTCACTTATCCTCGACATTAAACCAGAATACGAGGGATGTTCGAGTATATATGACCCGTACACGCTGCAACGAGAGGGATCCACTTGTTAGCACAGCCTTAGCACCACCTTCAATCCTGGTTCTAATTACAGTGACACAATCCCGATTGTTCTTTAGAAGAGGCGGGATCTTATGAGAATCCGTGGCCGTGGTAACGATGGCGTGAGAGAGATGGTCTAGAGGATCTGATTCACATTGAAGAATACAACCGTCGATAGTTAGCCTACCACTCCTGTGAAGTAGGCAGCAGCCAAGCTCTGCCCTCACAGTCAAGTTAGCTAGTTTGCAAGTTGACAAGAACTCCAGGGCACTGTTGAAGCAGAATGATTAGTAAGCTGATGAAATGTTACGCCTGCATTTATTTAGTAACCTATTCAAACGATAAGTTTTTTTTAGATTGGTACCAAGGTTTGAACTCTTGACCTCACACGACCACCCTCACTGCCACCACTATACCAAGGTCATCTTGATATTCAAACAATAAGTGACGTTTCTATAGTAAAGGGTTAGAAGACAGTCATGGATTTTCTTTGCAGGCACAAATAACAGACTTCAAAATATATCGTGCACGCCCACCTACAAGAAATATGCACCTAACGCTAATACTGGCATGAGCGCACTGCACAAGATGCTTCGATTATGAATTTCAACTGTATCAAGCAAATGCATAGGAAGTTAAATTTTATGTATTTAAGATTTCCTCATGGAAGACTACAAAGATGAGGCAATATTTAAGGCACTTAGCTTGCATGACTAGCCAGACTAAACTTAGCTACCTAAACTACTTGACAGCAAAGAAAGATAAGCAGGTCTGTTTGGGTATAAAGTCCTTCAGGGTATTGATAAAAAGTCCTCCAGGTCACGATTTAAGACAGAATACAAAAGCACGACCAAAGGAAGCAGTTTACCTCTCGGAGCCACGGGAGCAGACGAGGATCGTTTCATCAGGAAGTTCACCCGCTCCTATCTGTAAAGGAAATAACTTAATCAATCAGAGAAATACATCCAGATGCTAGACCCCACGTTATGATAGGCAAAGAGTACGACGATGGAAAAATGAAGAAAAACACGGCCATTGGAAGAGAAATTCAATAACTTAAAGAAGCATGAATAATATTGCAGACAGTCATTTATTTGTCTTAAGTGTTTTCTAAGCAATTAAATCTTCATGTGGCATAAAATATTAATTTGACAATAATCCTGTCTAGCAAATCAGCTGAAGATAAATTTTCTGGTAAGAGACTGAATAATTACCAGACAAAGCCGTTTCTTAATCTGAATGTCAGACGCAAGATGAACTCCTCCTGATGAAATGAGTATTGTGTCACCAGGCCTGCAATCTTTTCATGAAGTTCCGTTTTACCTGAAACTGAACTCAAGCATATATAGCTTAACTGACCTTGCAGCGCCGACAGCTTCGTCAATGCTTGGATATACCCCGGGAAGAGACAAATCTTTCACAAAGCGATCGACACGAAGCCAAAGGCGAGGGTGACATGCCAGGAAATGCCATTTGTGGCAAACAAGTGCAGCATTATATCGATCTGCATATTCCGAAAAAATGGTGTCAGAAATATTACTACAGACTATAAAAGTTTTAGCACTATACGTTTACTGCAAACTTATGTACCAACATTTGATTCGGATTTCGAACGTTACCATTATCAACATCACATGCAGTAAACACATTTTGCCATTTGATGTTGATGGAGATAGTTAAGGTTTCTCGTGTTTACTTTGAAATTGATTACACCGGATTAAACAGTTAAATGATGGGTATATGACCGAAATACCCCTCACGTGTATCTGAGCTCTAAACACTCCAGAACAACATCTCCTCCGAATCCAAACAAGTAAACATGTTACACTCTGAGATTAACACAGATTAATATCACCAATATCACAATCCAAAACAAAAGGAAAGAACATACAACTATTAAGCAAGTGAACATAGACACATAAAAACAACAAAACGAACTTTATACATATCGATCTAGTGAAAAAGAGTAGGATGAACTTCACTCGGAAACAAATGGGTTTTCAGCAAAAGCTTGTTAAAAATAAATAAATAAATACAGGCTTGTTGGAAGAGAAAGATGCATCAATCTATACTAGAAGCCTCATTCCCAATTAACCAAAAAATAATAGAGAAAGGATCTTGCCAAAGAAATTCTCCCCAATCCAACTCTAAAGTCTAAACATGAAAAGACTCTGCCTTAAATCCATCAACGAGACCCAAACATAGAAAAAAAAAGTGTCTTCTCCTGAGACGGTTTCAGTGAGACCACCAAGAATTCTCCTTTGTGTATCCAATTACACACTATAAAATACCGGACGAGATATCTTCAAATACTCAGGCAAAAACAGCTAATAAGATTTTTATAAAAACAAAGGCTTACCTGGGATTGGAGAGAGGAAGCTGAAAATTAGCATTAAGCAGCCATCGTCGAGATTATTAATGTAACAGCCCGAGAACTTGTTTAGAAATTTCTTGAATTTTGGTTTATCTTCCTCCAACCAATTCATATCCTTGTAAGTCTATCAAACCGAGTTATCGAATTTTAGGGAGACAACGGTGGCTTCTACGGCGGTGAGAAATATCGTTCATCAGCACGCCGAAGTCGCGATCGTATCGATCCTGTAACACTTGTATCTCTAACTGATTGATTAAAAAAAAGCCATCGTCGGCCGTAGTTAAAAATGCCGCTGTTCAGACTTGGCAAATTCAATAATAGTGCTCATACTTGCCATGTCGGGAATATGCGTCCGGACTTGTGATACCGGGGTTCAGAATTATCGATCTTGGTAATACCGGACGAAATTAAAAATATTAATGATTGTAATTAGGAAAATCTGGACTTGGGAAGCTTGGAATTTTGGATTTAGACCTCGGTTTTCGGAAGTCTGAGAGTTATATTCGCATTATATATTTTTTAATTTTTATTCAATAAAACAAAACATTAAAATACACACGTAATACATAAATACATCTAATAAAATAATAAATGTCATTGGTTATTTGGTTGCATTAATTCGTCCATAAACTCCTACCATGTTTCTGGCTCGATTGAGGTCTCGGCTTGTGTCTCCTGAGTGTCAAGTAATGTCCACTTATACTGATGTTCTTGTTCAGGCACAACAGGACCTTCTATCCGAGATGAGATCATTGAGATGCATTCCTGCGTAGCATGTCGCCACTGATCCACTGTCTGACAGCGTCGTTGTATCTCTCGCAACGGGCGAAGCTGTAAATAATAAAGAATAAATTTATATGAATAAATCGAATTAAAAAATTCATAAATAAAAAATAAAAAACTAATTTTACCTTCATGGTCAGTAGCGAATGCTGGTCGTATGAAACTTCCCTCTCCAATTTTGGCAATATAGGATTATAGTAGGGTCGGCAATGCTGACTAAACCATTCTGTATAAGGAGGGTTCTATCTGCCAATTATATCCGATAGAGTTGGATCCCCTGTAACATAGTACCCACGATTGTCCAACATCTGATGGTAATGTGGGAGGAGAATACTTCAAGGACGGCTAGTAGTCCCTTGAAGCAGCGTCTCTCTGGTCCTGTCGATTGGCTCCGGAATGGGCTGAACATAGCCAAACTGATGTCGAACACGAACGGGCGTGAATGAACTCAATGAACTCCATTCAAAAGATTGGACCGTCGTAGTCCCATAAGAACCGATTTTCAGCACTAATCTGAAACATCTTCTCTACACTGTACGGATTGGAGACGAACTACACATAATATATGAATCGTTAGTTTCATATTAAAAAAATATGAATATCATACTCTAATATTAAAAAAATATTGAAACATCAAAATACGAACCTGGTCGACATGTACATCATCCAACTGCATTCGGAACATTCGGATTACATGTATCCCCTGGTCTACGCTCCTCATCGGCCTGACAAATTTTATCCCGTAGACCTCAGGAAAGTTCAAATTTCTCGGAACCTCGTGGCTTTCGAGCTGTGTGGGCAGAATTTGAGGGGAGATAGTAGGCAATCTAGAATACCATCATAGGTGAATGAGCCGCGTCGCTCCACCCATAGTTTTGGCATCTTTGGTGTGAGCTATGTATAGATAATGATGAAGGTGACACAGCACGGCGCTTCACCAGCTATAATGTCTGATGGTGCTAAGGTTCTCCAACAAGCGGAAAACCCTCATTGGAATTTTATAACCGAACTTATCCGGTAATAAAATACCACCCACTATAAGTGCAAGCACGGCGTGGGTATAGAACTGCACCTCCTCCTTGGTGCTCGCGTCAGTCACCACGAGAGATGACAAGAAGCCCCGGCAAAGGATATCTTGACTGCGGACTGGGAGAAGGCTTCTCTAGGTAAGTCTATGCCAAGCCACCGTTCCAAATACAACTGAGACTCCTGCAACGTTCAGTGTGCATCCCCCGCAGCATTAGAACGAAGGGGGGTGTCGTCAATAGAAATCCCCCCACAACATCGAAATATCCTGGAGAGTTATCGAACACTTCCCGAATGATAATCAGAATGTATGTGTGGCCAGATGCCACCTCTCAACCAGTATCGTAATAAAGTGGTGATTCTTCCGTATATCTGCGGCGATGTAAGCACCCCACATCCCAGCATCAAATATGTACTACTGCACCCGGCGATGCAAATTTAGCAAACATATACGTAGATTCGGGTGATGTGTTTTCATCACGTGATCTACTATTTTTTTCCTCTAAAACTTTTGAGTTACGATGTACGCTCAAATCTCATAACAATTCCTGTGAAATCGATTTGTACAGACATGTTCTCTGACTTTGTTGCGTAGTCATGCTACAAAATAGAATAATAATTCATATCAATTAAAACAACAATTCCTGATAATTTATAACAAATTAATAACAATTCAAAATATTTCATAACAATTCACTAACAATTTCTAATATTCCATAACAATTCACTAACAATTTCCAATATTCCATAACAATTCACTAACAATTTCCAATATTCCATAAAAATTCATATCAATTCAAATAACAATTCCTAATGTAGAAGAGGAGAGAATTATGAAGTTCTTGATTGGATTGAATCCTGATTTTGAGCAGGTTTCCAGTCAGATTCTTGCATCTGAGCCAATGGTAAAATCAATTCTCCAGGTATGAATGAGCAAGGAGCATTGATGGTGAGAGCCTTCGATGGCTCCAAGGGAGGAAATGGCACAAGCTTCAGCAGAAAATGGCAGAATCCTGGGAGTAGAATAAACATGAGCAGAGGAACCAACTTTTCAGGAGGAAAATCTGAGGCAAGATGTGATCACTGTGGAGTTATGGGTCACTTGAAGTCAGAATGCTTCAGGCTAAAATCGTGTGATTTTTTTAATATTAAAGGGCACTCAATGTCTTATTGCTTCAAGCTGAAGCAAAGGAAACAGTTGTCAGCTAATCAACATGCTCATATTGTTGCCTCTTCCATTGACATGGCATCAAATCCTCATGAGGATCAACCGAGCGTGGCAGATTTGGTGAAGCTAGTACAAGCACAAAGCCTTCAATTGGAGGCCCTGAAGGATGCTATCAATTTTGGACAAGGCAGTTCGAGTTACATGGATTTAAGCGGATCCGAACACACCGGTAAAATTTTCTTACATGCCTTGTCTGTTTCATCTTTATTAAAACCAGGAGCATGGGTAATAGACATCGGGGCGACAAATCATATGTGCAGAGATCTATCCCTTCTGAATTCGTGCAGGAGATTACCTGCTGAGAATTCCAAAGGCGGAGAGAATAGATATTACTGCCTCATCTTTTTCCGTGTTGCTCGTTCATAGGAGATTGGTGAACCCTGAAGTTGTTGAGGAATGAGAACTGGAATGCCCCATAGATTCCGGTACAAGGATCTATTGAGATGTTTCCCCAGTGTCGCCAGAGGTGCTCGCCGGATGGGATTTTTGTGGAGAAATCTTCTCCTCCCGAGCGCTCTGGGAGGTTAGGTCCCGAGTGGTTTTAGGACCGTTGGATATCAATCCGACGACCCTCATTAGATTAGTAACCTTTTCTGCAGGTCAGATCCGAGCATCTCCTTGGCGGCGAAGCACAGCAACACAGTGAGACGGCGAAGCACAGCAACACAGTGAGGCAGCGAAGCACAGCAACACAGTGAGGCAGCGAAGCACAGCAACACAGTGAGACGGCGAAGCACAGCAACATAGTGACAGCAGCGAAGTATAGAAACACAGCGACGACAACGAAGCACAGAAACACAGCGACGGCGGCAAGACTGTTAGTGTTCAAGAATCTCCTCCATTAACCCATTCGGGACGTAAGGTCCAAGCGCTCGGGACTTGAAGATTTGTGTTTTTTTGTGTTGGTGTCATCATTCTCGGCCGATAGCAAATATCGGACTTTGTAAGCCCGAAATTCCTAAATTATTATAATTAGTGATGTTAATGACGCCCGAACTTCGAAAAGTTGAAATTTAGCAAATCTCGTTCTTCCAAAGGCCGGACAGTGGTATTTTTAAAAAATGCCGCTGAAAATGTGGACAAAAAATTGCCAAAAAATTGTATGTACATGTAAAAAATGAAGTAAAATGCAATTTACACCCATGTGATTTAGAGTAAAGTTACTTTACCCCTTTGTGGTTTAAAAATTGATAATTTACCCACAAGTGGTTTAAAAAAAAGCAACGCACCACCTTATTTTATTTTAATCAAAATTAACAATTAAAATACAAGAATACATTTAATTAAAAAATAAAAAATAATAGAAAATTATTCTATTCCTAAATATTATTCATTTTTATTTTTTTAAATTATAAACTACTAAAATAAAAGTATGATATACAAAAATTAAAATTAAAATATTATAAAATATACAAAATAAAAAATAATAAAAAGGCTTTAAAAATTCATTAAAAAATAGAAAAAACAATCAAAATTCTGTACAAATGATTAAAACATAAAAACATGGAAAAATTTCATAAAAATTGGAATAAAACCTTAAACACTTAATAATCCACTATAATTGTAATAAATTCTAAACACTTAAAACATATATAAATATAATTTTTGTTAAGATTTGACAGATTTTTTAAAATAGTTATATCTAAATATATTATAAAATTAAATATTTATGAAATATTTAAAATATTGTATTTCAAAATATTTTTTGCAAAAGCTTATATAGTATATTGTGCTTGGTCCATATATTTTTTAAATTTTTTTACATATTTTTTAAATATTTATATTATATATTATCAATTTTGTATTTTTATATATTTTGTAGATTATGGGTGATTTTCGTTGATTTGAGAGTAAATTAATTCCGTCACATGTAAGCTTGCACCAGATAATATTATAATCATTCATATTTCATTTATATTTTTATACGATATTAATATATATTCGATTTTTCATATATATTTAAAATGTAACAAAAAAACCAAAAATTAATAATATAGTATTTTGGGGACATGATACTGAATGAATTTTTATAATTTCTTGTATTATTATTATATTTTTTACACTTTTCGCATAAGTAAATTGTATTTTTGTTATACAAATAATTGAAAAATAATAATAAGCTTTAATAGATAATTTATGGGCTTAATAATCCTTTTTCTTCATTTTTTCTTGCCCGCTCTCATTACGTGTGAGTGAGATGAACGCGGGGCAAATTGCTCTTTTTTAAACCAAAAGGGGATAAATTATCAGTTTTTAAATCATAAGAAGTAAATTATTTTTAAACAAAAAAGTAAGTTACATTTTACTCAAAAAAAAGTATGTACATGTAGTTTTGTAAATTAAGGATCTTAGAATACGATTATTTTTTTTATAAGTAAAATATTTTATTGATTTTAATATTTATACATGGTAATGGGTATTTCAATTATACCCACATTTTCAAAGAATATGATGTATTAAAAGCGCTGATTTGAAACAACGGCTTTCATCGAAAATGGAGCTGCTCTATCTCCTCTGGTCAATCATTTTTTCTTTTCTTGCCGCTGCGCTACCTTTTCTGCCGCTTCTCTGGTCGTCGTTCCGGTTACAACGCCGGGGAGTATGTATCGCTCTAACGCTGCTATTCTGGAATTCTTTCAAATTGCTTCACTGTTGCAAAATGCTCCTCTATCCACGGGAAAGTTGATATTTGGGTCTGGGCGGATCTTACAAGCATATATGATGTGGCTGATCAATGCAATAGACAGATGCATATGAGATGGTTAGAACAGGAAGCAAAAGCCGAGGTAAGCCGAATATGGAATAAACTGATCTCGTTAAAAATTTCAAGTTTCATTTGGAAATTATTGCAAGATCACCTCCCTACTAGACATAACTTGGACTAGAGGGGGGTGTATCTATGAACAACTTTCTGTCCATTTTGTGAGCTAGAAGAAGAAACGGCAACTCACCTGTTCCAGCACTGCAGCATAGCCTACCAAATGTGGAATAAATTCTTTCGATGGCTTCGAATATATGGAGTATGGCCAGAAAGCATCAAGCAGCATATGGAAATGTTCATGAGTAATCCATTCCCCACATGGCAACCGTCGATCTGGAACGCTTTGTGGCAGGAAATCATGTGGAATCTGTGGAAACTAAGGAACCTCAAAATCTTCGAATCGAAATCAATCCCAATTGATGGCGTGGTTGAGAAGATTAAGATGGAAATATGGTGGATTTTGAAGACGCATAAGAAGTTATTAACTGCTATTAGCTACAAGAATTGGAACAGGGTGCCGGAATTCTGTGTTGAATGATGAAGAATCGGTGGTATAGGGATTGAATTTTTCTGAAGGAGGAAGATGATGAATTGTGAATTGTGTGTATATTGTACAAATTACACAAAATATTTTAATAAAAAACTTACCTATCCAAAAAGTTTTGTAAATTAAGGATCTTAGAATACGATGTATTTTTTTTTTAGTAAAATATTTTATTGATTTTAATATTTATACAGTATGATAATGGGTATTTCAATTATACCCCCATTTTCAAAGAATACGATGTATTAAAAGCGCTGATTTGAAACAACGGCTTTCATCGAAAATGGAGCTGCTCTATCTCCTCTGGTCAATCATT
>JAOYMZ010000019.1:25144-35957 GCA_025802335.1 Pinguicula primuliflora | reverse complement strand
ATTTCTGACTCCCAACCAGGTAGAACTGAGGAGGGGACAACTACTAGAAAAGGCCCTCTATCATTTTTCTTATCCATTAAGTGACAAATTAGAGATATGACCTACAATGAGAACTTTCTCAGATTCACACCAAAAACTCAAGACAAGTTATACATTTTTTTTGACAAGTTATACATCACCATATGTTGACTGAATACAAATCATACCTGAACAGTTTTACCTAGGCCCATTTCATCAGCTAATATGCCATTCAAATGGTTATTATAAAGTGAAACAAGCCATCTCAGTCCATTCATTTGGTACCTTCACAAAATAAAGTAAAATTCAAGAAGCAAAACGAAAAAAATATCTCTACCGCAAAGGCAACCGAACTAAATGTATTACACAGAAGATTCATTTTATTGTGTATTTATGTTAAATTTGCAGTTATACAAGGTAGATGAGTACATATAAGGCATATTGTGATTTTGTGTGTATCAATTAGTGCGTAGAGTTACAAGAAAAATCTTGTACATAACATAATATAGACCTTTGAGATCAATGAAAAGAGAAACTTTCGATAGAAACTTTCCACTTTCACAAAATGCAAGAAAATCAGTTAAAAAGTAAAGCCCTACATTTTGTGAAAGGATAAAAAGGGAAATGAAGCCAATAATGGCAGGCAAAAATAACTCACTCTCTAAGTTTTCCGCCCACAAGGTAGGTTGGCTGCTCAACAATGTTCTCTTTTACACTGCAGACACAATCACAGGACAGTAAGTAAACAAGACAGGCATTGTCAATGAAGTCAAGAACATGCCAGCACAATTTCTTCCAGTTCCAGCAGTACTGTTAGGAGCTCAAACAACCAAAACAGAAAATAGCACAAAAGAAGGTGAACACAAACTTATGAGTATGAATTTAGAAGCAACTATTGCACATAATGACTTTAAAAGTACAAGGTCTTATGGAGATTACCTATGTGCCATCAGATAGTACTTCTCATTGCTTTCCAAATAGTGCTGCAGAATATCACCAACAGACAAAGCTTAGATATGGAAATAACACATGACAGCAAACAAATGAAAATGAAGCAGCAAGTATTTTGTTTAATTATAACAAGCAAACCTTGGCCTGATCCTTTTCATCTTCATTATCAACTTCGTCTTCATCATCATCCACAATACCATCATTGTTCTCCCCCATATCAGTATCGAAATGCCTTGCGATTACCTTAGCATCCTTCAATTTGGATCCAAGCTGTTGCAAATATTTCTCGGTCTCCTTGAGCAGCTGTTTAACACGATCTGATTTCGCATCCTAAAGGCACACAGATAACTTCAGAGATCACAAAGACAAAATTATCTTAAATGCGTAACGGACATACTGCACCTTAACCATGCGGAGATATCCTTCAACATCATTAATCTTAAGCAAATTGATCTTTTCACGCTGGATCCTATCTATCTTCTCACGATGAAATTTTTCCTTCCTCTTGTGGAACTCCTTCGCATATCTATTGAACACTTTCCATCGCTCTCTTTTTATTTTATAACCATCTTCTAGTCTTTCTCTGAAGATGCCAAAGTCATTATTCTTTATCTGCTTTCGCTCAGAAACCTAAAATACAAAGACTCAAGCAACAGATGATGCATAAAACAAAAATACCTGTGAACTTCTATCTCGTTAAAGAATTCCTTCTGTCGTTCTCTAATCCTCTTTTGTCGCTCCTCCTTCATTCTCTGCTCATACCTTTCGATTTGCTTAGATCTCCTTCCAATTCTATGCTTCTTTATGGATTTCAATCTGTCCATTTCACTGGCTATTGGTTTGAAAAAATCATTAATGATATCACTGTAAAAAAAAATACTGTCAGAGCCAGAGAAGCAAATTGATGTCAATGCCAAGCATGAAAAAGCAGAACCGAGATAGTAGGTTATACACTCACACACGTAATAGGAAAAAAATGAAAGTAATGTAAATAATAGCACTGAAGCAATAGCTCCACGGGAGGACTGAAAAATGAATTACCGCCGAAGACGTCGTTGCAACTCCAGCAGCTGAAGCTTTTTCAGTTCAATGACACTTTTGGTCTTCGCAGATATATCTTCAGAAGAGCTGACATTATCCTATATCATAAATGTAAGGAAAGAAGCAACAAACATGTTCCAAAAAACATAGCTTGGAAGTAGATATCATCGGCGAAGTCAATAAAGTTATAGTGGGTAAACAAGCAAGCAGATGAGCAAAATACATTTATAGAAGCTTACTAGATAAAGATCGATTTTCAACCGTGAGTAAACTAACTCCATAACTACCTCCTGGATAAGCAAAAACGAAAACAGTTTCATTCCTACAAACTAACTAAAATAAGTTCATTTGCAGCTCAAATAAGAGAAGACTCAAGTAAATGGATTAAATTTGAGGGTTAGATCGAGCACCAAAAGACAAAAGAAAATGTACTGGTCCAAACTGATATTGTCAAGCTAGAAAAAGAAAAATTAAGATATGCAGTTTCGTCCAGGAAAGAAAATTAAATTATCTCAAATGATAGAAGTCTCTTTGTAACTGCAAACATTATACAAATAGAGAAAGGATTTACGACAAAATTACAGAATTTCTTTGTACAATTTCTTTCAAATATGGTCAGAAAAACTGAGGGTTTTTATTTCAATCATGCATGAGTTATTAAAATAAGGACCTTTAGCTTCTTAGAACAAGCAGCAATTCTTTGTTCTGTTTTCTGCACTTTCACAAACCAGTTATGCTCAGCAAGACCTTTTCTCTTCTGCCTGTCCAATATCCATCTTTCTACGGTCGTATGCTTTGGAGAAGGCTGCTTCTCAGTAGATGTTGAAGCATAATCCTCTTCTTGATTTGTCTCAGACACTACGATAAACATTAATTGTTGAGCATAAGTTCTGGGGTCCATTGGAAACCCTGATCAAAAGAAGCCCAAATCTATCTGAAGCATAGAGGATGATGATCATCACCAATATAAAATTTAGCAAAGAAGCTTTAAGCTTTACTTCAAAGAAGGCCATAGTGCAATGCTTGATTTTTTATGGGTAACCAATCCTTGATTTGGAACATAATTTTTTCACCTTGTGAAACATTTGAGCACTTGATAGGTTTTCCAGGGAAATTTGGGTCATTTGCCCCAGGGACAGCTTTCCACTGATCCTTCAACGGTAAACCACGCATCTTATAATCAAAGTGAAATTTTCCTGCTGTATTGCCTTCCACGGAATTTTGAAGCTGACTAGTTGCATCATCTTTTTTTTGGAGCAAACCTTCATGCATAACATAATTGACCGGTAATTGTGCCTTGGGAACCTCAATTGGAAATCCAATTCCAGCAGCACTCTCATGGGTCTTTGACTGTTCATACCATGCCATAGCTCCAGGTGCTGTGTTATGGAGCCGGTTGTCATTCCCTAGATTATCTTCATGATGGCTAAATGTTTCCTTGTTCTTTGAGGCATGAGGTTCCCTTTGGGCAGATCCATGAGATAGAATCTCAGTATCTATCTTCTCTTGTGCCAGTAAAGATTTCCCATCTCGGTCATTTTCATTGAAAATAGCAGGTTGACTAGTTCTCACATCTGGCACTTTGGCAAAATCAGCTTCTTTTGATACACTGGACTCGACAATAGAGGGGAGACTCTTACTGCTCTCGGGTCTTTCCAGTAACCTTTGGCCTTCCTGAATACGGTTTGGATCATGAACAAATTGCTCCCTACCTTTCTGATCTATCAGATCTCTGCGACTTCCATCTAAAGAGCCTAATATTATTAGCCAAACGAATTAGTAAGGCATTAGCATAACATGAGCATATCAAATACCTGGTTTAGGATAACCGTTTCCTAACGCAAGCTCAAGATGAAGTGTCTTTGGGACCAAGCCATTCCTTCATCAGATAGTAACAAGAAGAATGCAGAAGTTAGTGGACAACTTATTTGCAAGACAAATATCAAAAACATATGATGATTATGAACTGTTCCCCACCTGAAAGACAGAAATACAAGACATTGAGCTCTGAGCTGCTTCAATTGCTGTTCTTTAAATGGAAAAGCAGCAGTAGACGCCTGAGAAACAGGAGACTTTCCAGTATCCCTTGACGCATGCGTTCGCACGAGGTTAGAATCAGAGAGCATGCTTGGAAGGCAACCCTGTGGAAACAAAAGCACCAAAAAAACAGTTGAATGGCTCGTAATAACCTCACAGATCAAGATTTGAGAAAACGTTGGGTGTTCCCTGTACGCTAGGCGGTCTATGGAGCCTCCTAGGCGGTATGGGCGGTCAGAGCGGCCGCCTAGGCGGCGTACGGCTGTCAGCAAATTTAATTTATTTTATTTACATATACTATATTTTTTGCATATTGTGCCTAGGCGTCCAGCCAGACTGTCCAGGGAAAAATCGGGGTGGCTTGACATTTTTGGCCTCCTAGACGGTACCTAGGCGGCCAAATCGGCCGAACTCTCGAACAGAGTCACAGATATTGCATAACAAAGTTGTAAGGACTACAAGCAACAGAGAGGTGGTAGGTCCAAATAATTCAGTTCAAACCGAATTTTACAGAAGAGATACCTTATTTGCATTTGAACCCCCATGCTCCAACATTTTCCCAGCTGCATTTTTACCAGTAGAACGATCACCTGAAGGAATAGCGGGAAACATTTCACCAGCTCTTTCTTTAGAGGTCTTGGCAGGAAAACCATGGCTATCAAAGGCAGAGTTTCTAAACTGCATCGCAGTTGCTGGTTCTGCAGATAAATAAGAACTTGAAGTACCAGGAGAAACCCCATGAATCTTGCCAGATCCACCTGAAAACCATAGTTCCACAATTAAAAAAGAACTCATATATTTAGACTTGGTAGTCCTAAAGGTTTTGTTTTCCATATCCGTGAAGAAACAAAACATCAGAAGATGGAACCTTAAGATCGATGAAAAAAAGGCAAAGAAAGGAATATTTCCTAGCATATTAAGTTCACATTCCTCTAATTGTTAAAACAGCACTGCTTCTCCAAACAGCATAAGTGGCATGTTAGGACTGACCAAAAAGAAACTCAAAAGCAACATTTAGAAGAAAAAAAAGTCAAAAGCCAGGCACTCTTGCAAAGTGGAACCAGTCTACTCGACATCTAATTTCGTTTAAATGAGCTTAAGTTCATAATCGAAGAGCCAGTTCAAAGCTGCAACCGAAAAATAAAACCGCATGAAGACATCTGAAAATCCAAGCTCACAGGTCCGTTGTGTCTCAATTTCAGTTTTAAATCCAGATCAACTACTTCTATGGTAAAAATTTTGGATGAAAGCATTGCCGGTGTGAGGAGCAGAAAACTTGCCACCAGTATTCGGCGAAGATCCTTGATACGTGTCATTTCCACCACACACAGGACCAGCGTGAGCCATACTTGATGCATATGTCTCGGGGATACCCATCTCATTTGCAGAAAAGCTAGACTTGGACTCATTGGCAGCTGCAACATGCTGAGAAGACCCTGCAGTGATACATTTTATAAAAAGTATTCCAGTTAGTGAACATAGTTTAATATTTGGTTTCACTATAGAAAGAGCCCATGACCACATGGCACATAGATAATAACCACTTCACCAGAGAATTGTGATGATGCAGAATCCCCAATCTGTGATCCAGCTGCCGGAGGAGGGCGGGATGACATTAAAGATTCAATGTCAAGATTGTGTTCTTTGACAACAGTCTCCATCGCCCTTAGCAAATCAAAGAAAAAGAATCAAATCAAACATGGAGATTTGAAGAATCATACATATTCACCCATGTGGAAAAAGTAATATGTAATAAGTTATTTTTCTGTGCAAAAAATGTAATTTATTTAATAGATTGCCCATATGATCAAGAAATTTAATAATATTGACATCGATAATCGAATTTGAGAATCAATCCTTTTGTAAGAATTTTGTTTCCCGCAAATTCTTGAATCACATAAAGCTTGGGTTATTCTTAAACGAAGAATGTAAATCAATTAATTCATTTTAGAAATGTCATTGTTTGATTGATTACTTTTAATATTTTCTGCAATCAATTGTTCAATAAAATGTACAACAAATTTGACATAGATTTTCCTCTATTTTAATTAATTAATTGTCATAAGCATATTTCTTACTCAGGTTGAAATTTAAATTAGAAAAACAAAGATCGGATAACCAATCCAAAATGGGATGATATGACTATGAGTAAATATTTAGGAGGCAAACCGAATATTAGGTGCACAAAACGATAAGTTTAGAGGGGAAGTACTTTTAGATCTCTTTCCTTGAACCAACAGAAGTGTAAAAGCTGAAGATAAAATTATACTTTATAGGATACGCAGGGATCCAATGATCTAAGGATACATCTCACGGAATTTATATTTTGGGCATGTATTTTACCTGGATATGACTTGATAAGGCATTGAGTTCTCTTTGCCGCTAGATCTCATATGCTGCAATATCTATTTACGGAAAAATCAAGTGATGCATATTAGCAATACAGGATTGATATTGGAAGGAGTGCTTCCAAGAGCAGAAAATAAGTTTCACGCACCACATAAAGCTTTGAAGCCAACTTGGTAGGTTCGTCTTTAGACTCCTGGATAAGTTTCTGCAAGAACTTTGCAGCCTCCAGCTCAACATTCTGTGAAGTCGCCATGTCACCTAATGCAACACGTGGTGTGGTGTGTAAGGTGGTAGTGAGGGTGGGTGGGTGATCATAAGGACAGAATCAAAATTAAAAATATAAATAAATAGTACCTAGCACTAGAATGCATCAAAGGAATTAAAGGTATCTTCATGTTTTAATTGAATTGGAAGTTTGGAACATAGAAACTACGGGAAGTACCAATACTTCACTTCCATAAGTATTTTAATCTTTTTTTCCCTCTTAGATGGCATGTATATTACAACCATAGTTATCAAAATCCTACGATTCACGATTCGAATCCTACGATTCGGTTCAATTCTAAGGTTAAACGATTCAAATCTTAGACATGAATCCTTTATGCCCATCAGTTGTCTGAATCTTACGATTCAGGTACGATTTAGGACTTAAATCTTACGATTCAAGATTCAAACATCAATACTAAACTTTAATAATTATTTATTTAGAGTATTATAATATTTATTTATAATATTTTTATTACAAAATATTTATTTTAGTATATTTTATATTATGACTGAATCTTTACGATTCACGATTCGATTTACGATTCAAAAATTGATCATTACGATTCACGATTCGAATCCCAATTTGACAACTATGCTCTGTACTAATACTACTGCCTCATTATTGCAATTTCTGAAAGACCCAAAGTTTAACTTACAGCATCCTACTGTTACAGCTTGAGAAACGTCTTTATGATACCATCATTTCGCTCCCCGGAAATCGCCCAAGACACCCTCTTGCAGCTGCCATCTCATTGAACTCAAAAACAGTATCCCCATTAAATGGCACCTCAGCTTTCCTGCATTTCTCTTCTTGAGTTGGATAAGCATCTGCGAAATCCTCCCCAGATTTGATGGTTGGAAGTGGAAACGGGTCAATAGAAGTTGCCAGAAGATGCGCTTCTCCGCCCAGAGCACCAACAAAGTCTTTCAACCGGCACAAAGAAAACGGAACGGGCTCTAAGCTGTGGTCACCAATCACCATATTCAACTGGCGTTGAATGATCCCCAATGACACAAAGGTAATACTGAAAAGCACCGGTTGACTCTGCTTGCCAGAGTAGCTTAGACAGCTGCCGTATAGCTTTATCAACAGCTCCAAGTCCTTTGGCTTTAAAGATGCTTGCTTTATCATGGCCAGCATCATCTATTGCCTGCGGGACAAGAAAGAACTTCAGATAGATTGAAGTACACAGAGAGACAAGTAGCTTTTTTCAAATAAATCTAACAATGAGAAAAGTGAAGAGTTGGAACCCAAAATTGTAGTCGTGTTGCCTGCCAGGTTCATGCTCGTCTTCCCCAGGCACAAAAACATTGGGACACGGGCTGAGAGGAGCTGATAGTGCCCCGGCTATTGCAGAAACTTTCGATGTTAACAGGGTTCTGTAGTCTACAGTTGCTCCTGGAACCTCCAGAATATCAATACCAAGAGATAGGCCCAAGCCAGCAATAATTTTTGTTGGCGTAACCATGCATGGCCACAAACCATGTCCCTTTTCAAACTGAGGAACCTAACTTGGAAGCAGACAGAAGAACATTGAATTATATTTGTCAAGCAAGCAATGCAGTGAGCTACATTCAGGTTACCTCTATCCGAATTCCACAGCCTCTTAAAAGGACCACATTAGCAATATTCTTTCCTTCTGCAATCCTTCTTGCATTGATGGGATGGGCAACCAAAATGTGAGATATCTCCTTTGATAAGTCATTAACTACTTCAGCTGTATTCTTTGCTTCTTCAGAATCATCAACAGCACGAGCTTGTAAAAGAAGGCAGTTATCCTTCAATGGGTCTGTTCCAGATATATTTCCACTTAATTTAGGTCCTTTAACAACCACGCCACATCTGTGCTCTGTTGCATATCTAAAAAAAAAATATTATCACATAAGTTGACTGGGTAAGATAGTAAGGACCACATTAGCAATATTCTTTCCTTCTGCAATCCTTCTTGCATTGATGGGATGGGCAACCAAAATGCGAGATATCTCCTTTGAAGGAAAAAGTGCATATACAGGAGGAAAACAGTAATATTTACAAGCATGATCTAAATATAATATTATACCACCGCCTGGACTTACAACCGAGATAAAGAAATGTGAATCGAGAATAACAAACAAAAGGAAGCAGGATTTATATTACTTAAGGATTAAGCACGTACTTTAAATGCTATATCTCCTGGAGACATTTCCAAACCTGCACCCATTGACTCAAATGCACCTCGACCACGATAGTATACCCTGGGATCATAACCCAATATTGAAAGATGGGCTGTATCACTGCCACAACCCAATCCTACTTCAACAGGGTCCATCAGGCCGTTCACTCCGGCTGATGCAATGGCATCCAAGTTCGGTGTATTTGCTACTTGAAGAGGAGTCTTATACCCAAATCCCGGCAGCGCCACATCTCCAATACCATCAACAAGAATAAAAGCTATCCTTCTTTTAGGTTCTTCTGAGTTCACCATATTTTATGGCAATAAAAATTTCAAAAAATTGGCAATAATAATTCTCCTACTAGGCTTCAAAAAATATTTTAGAAGATGATATCTGCAGACTGCAGCAGAGACGGTGTAACGAAAGCATTATATTCTGCTGAGTTCTTGAGTTATCTACCAGAAGAAGTATTACATCGGCAAAATAAAAGGCAGACATTAACAAGAAAC
Source organism: Pinguicula primuliflora (assembly GCA_025802335.1). Lineage (NCBI taxonomy): Eukaryota > Viridiplantae > Streptophyta > Magnoliopsida > Lamiales > Lentibulariaceae > Pinguicula > Pinguicula primuliflora. The sequence continues at coordinate 26,631 of JAOYMZ010000019.1, read as the reverse complement.
CACATAACCGACGAGAAGTGAAAAAACAAACACCACGGAAGTGTTCTTAAACAATAACTGAAATGTAATCAAATTGCAAGGAAACAACCAACATGACCTTGGGTGGGGTGGGTGAGTGTGTGTCGGTGTGAAGTCAAGGATTCCAATCTTGCTCCCACCCAAAAAAAAATTAAAAAATTGAAAAAAAAAATTGCAAGGAAACAAGGAGAATGAATTCTTGATATTTCTTTGTTGAAGATCAAATTTAACCAAGTAACGAATCCACATTGAAAATTATCGATGCATCCCCCAATCAAAGAACAATAAAACCATTTTGGGTTTATCATGATTTACCGCGGCCAGAAGCCTACCAGTGAACAAGAACAAATACTGGTTGACCAAACAAATGCAAACGCAGTCAGTGCTTACCCAATTTCCACAAATTTGGAGCTTGTGAAACCGCGATCTGGATTATTCTTCGCCGGCGAGAATTCAAATCTTAGAGCTTCGAAGTTTTTATATTCGTCAAGCTGTACCAGCACGAAGTGTTCGTGTTGATTTTGGACTCCCACAGACATACCTGAGGCCCAAATATATAAGACTAATGCTATGCGAACAAACAACCCAACCTAATTTTTAAACCGCAAGCCTTCAAAAATAGAGGTGGGTCCCCGCAAAACACACATTTGGATGTGTTTCTGTGCTTAAATTTTCTCTATTCGGTCTGATTATTCGATTTTAAGGTTGTACGCGTAGCACGACCCAATATATAAAGGTGGAGGATTGGTCATTTTAAATAGGATTTTAGACATGATTTTTAATTTCGATCACTAGGATTCGTTGACGGAATTGAGCACATCGTTAGAAAGCTTATATATAGAAGATCATATGTTCAAGTTTTGGTGATATTACGACGACTTTATCACCGTTTAATTTAGTTTCATATTTTTCGTTTAGGTTAAGTAGTCCTAAATAGAGTTATAGAAAATTTCGGTGACGAAGTTGCCAGAACCGGAACTAAACATGAGGCTTATGATATTCTATGCATAAGCTTTCTAACGATATGCCCAATTTCGTCAACGGTCAATCTTAGTGGCCGGAATTGAAAATACATGTATAAAATCATGTCACCTACCTGCCCTATATATAAATTCGATATATCTCATTGTGAGAATAGTTGTTATGATTTATAATGTTAAGTCATCCTTATTTATAGTGTCTCAAAATTAGAATTGGGAGAGTAGATAAAGAATTTTCACACAAATTCAGAGTAGCGACCGTAAATCTTTTACCACGCCTTCGTTCATCGTTGGATCGGACTGAAATTTATACTGTGGGTTCGGAATATCTGAATCTTGAATCTGATCGGTCGGATTAGTGAGAAGTTGCCGGAAGAGGGAGAAATCACGTCTGAACAGTAACTGAAGAAAATTGGTTTTTCAGTTTCTCTTGTTCTCAAATTCCATACTTATTGTTGTGTTCTTGGGCAGATTGTTGAGCACGATTTG
>JAOYMZ010000019.1:0-25044 GCA_025802335.1 Pinguicula primuliflora | reverse complement strand
TTTTCTTTTAATGCCTTTTAAGTAAAAGAACAATAAAAGTAAATCAAAAATGAAATAGGAGGTTAGATTTCAAAATAAGATTGTTACGGAGCTCACTTGTCCAATTATACCAACAATGCACACATATTATTAACCTTTGGAATAAAGATTTTGTCATTAGAATCTATATCTTTTAGGTTTTAGGTTTTTTGTCGTCAATCAAATTCCGCCACAGATTTTGAAATTCTTATGTCGATCTTATTTCAAATACGATCATATATATTGAGTTTAAAGATTTTATTCATAAAACTATATTTATAAGGTTCTAATATTCGTAGGACGGCAAAATTGTTGAAATCAAAATTTATAATTGGTTTAACATAATCTTGACCCTATAATATCTAAATGTTTGTATTGAATTTTAATTTTGACAAATTTGCTGTGACCAAATACTTTTTTAAAGTCGGTTTGTCACTTGTAAAAAAAATCAATTACTCTGTTAAATGGCACCATTGCTATAATTAACCGAATTCGATTCATGTAGTCACACCTAAAACATCTATGTACCAACTTTGATATATAAATTGATTCTAAGGTTCGCAGTCACTCAATTGATAATTTGAAATACTCACTTGATATGCATGGCCTTGCTGTTGATGCAGTAGGGCGATCAGGGGGTCTTGCCCTGCTATGGCACAAGGATTTGGATGTTACCATTCAGAGTTTCTCACAGAATTATATTGACTCGCATGTAGTGTTATCAGGATCTCGTGTAAGATTGACAGGGTACTATGGTGAGCCAGCCACCTCACTACGACTTACCTCGTGGGGTCGATTTCGGTTGCTTAAGGAAGATGAGGATATACCATGGATTTGTTTTAGTGATTTCAATGAGGTATTAGACCGTTCTGAATTTCAGAGTTCCCGTCCAAGGCCTGACCGACAGATACACGATTTTCGCGAAGCAATCAGCCATAATGAACTTTCCGATATGGGTATTGTGGGATCTCAATATACATGGAGCAGATTAGCCATGATGCCTTTCACCAAGAGGGCCTGCCTTGACCGCAGTTTGTGTAACTCTCATTGGCGAAATATTTTCTCCTCAAATTCAGTTCAACATGTTAATATGTTTTCCTCAGATCATAAGCTCTTCTGGATCTAAGTGGCACGTCACAGTAATATAAATCAATCAAATCGACGTCGAAAGCGATTTCGCTTTGAGGCGCGGTGGATCAAGTAAGAGGATTGTGCGAAGATTATTGAGGACAATTGGACAAATGGGCTGGAGAAAGTTGTTGAGAAGATGTCGAACTGTGCTATAGGTCTCTTGAGATGGAGCAAGCAATCAGGACCGCTCAAAAAGCAAATTGACGAGGCAAAAATAGAACTTGCGAGATTATCGAGGGGACCAATTACTCCAATAGCCCACCTACGGTTGACAGAGTTTAGGAAAAATTAGACGACCTCCTTGATCAGGAATCTATCATGTGGAAACAGCGAGCAAAACAACATTGGTACCGGGAAGGAGATCGCAACACTAAATTTTTCCATAGTCATGCTACCCGTCGGCGAGAAATTAATCACGTTAGGGGCCTTAAGAATGACTTGGGCATCCTCCAAACTTCGGATGCTGATGTGGAAAGTATCATCTTCTCGTATTTCCAATCTATCTTCTCCTCAGATCAAATTGACTCATCCACCATCCAATTCGTGGTAGACAGAATCCGACACAGAATTTGTCTAACAGCGAGCTTGCAACTTCAAACTCCATTTACAGAGCAAGAGGTCAAAAATGCACTGAAGGAGATGCATCCCTTTAAGTCCCCAGGCCCCGACGGTATGTCCCCCATTTTTTTTCAGAAATTTTGGCATATTGTTAGTAAAGATGTGACTTCAGCTGTCTTACACTTTTTGCAAACTAATTCCCTCGACTCCCGTCAGAATTTTATTCATATTGTGCTTATCCCCCAGGTGAAAAATCCAGAATTAATTACTTAGTTTCGACCTATCTCTCTTTATAATACAGTTTACAAGATTGCTTCTAAAGTTTTAGCAAATAGGTTGCGTCCTGTTTTGTCTACTATCATTTCTGAGTCGCAATCTGCATTTGTTCGGGGTAGGCTCATTACTGATAATATTTTGATAGCGTATGAGACTCACCATCACATGAAAACTCATGCACGATCTCAGGCACCCCTTATGTCAATTAAGTTGGACATGTCTAACGCTTTTGATAGAGTTGAGTGACCCTTTCTCTTTTCAGTCATGCGAGCTATGTTCTTTCCTGAGCAATTTATCTCCTTTGTGTCTACTTGTCTGAATTCTATATCATTCTCATTTTTACTAAATGGTCGTGAGTTTGGCCAATTATCTCCCCAAAGAGGGGTCAGGAAAGGAGATCCATTATCACCATATCCTTTTATCATATGTTCGGAGTTGTTCTCAGCTATTTTGCAAGAGCTACAGGGATGCGGTCATGTCCATGGTATCCAGGTTGCACCTGGTGCACCACGGATATCCCACCTATTCTTTGCTGATGACACGTTCCTATTTGGCGAAGCTACCATCACTGAGGCTCGCTTCCTATCACATGCTCTTAAACTCTATGAATTGGTCTCGGGACAATGCATCAATTTGGATAAGTCAGGGGTCTACTTCAGTAAGCATATAGATGATACCGTGGCTACCTCAATTTGTGATCTCCTAGGAATTGGAAGGGTAGTGCCACATGGGAAATATTCGGCCTCTCGTCAGTCATTGAACACAGCAAAAAGGTTGCTTTTGGGTCACTTAAAGTGTGGTTTGGAAGAAATTGCAGGGATGGAAAGAGAAGTTTTTATCAAAGGCGGGACGAGAAGTCCTTATTAAGTCTGTCATTCAATCCATGTCGACGTATGCTATGTCATGCTTTAAAATTCCAAATGATATTCTCCTTGACATACAGTGTATGGCAGCTAACTTTTGATGGGGAAGTACTGAGAACAAACGAGGGATACATTGGTTCACCTGGGATAAGCTGGCAACACCGAAAGATGTGGGAGGTCTTGGTTTTCGAGATTTTCGGTCTTTTAATCTCGCAATGTTGAGCAAGCAGTCATGGCATCTTCTTACTCATCCGAGTTCCCTATTATCCCAAATCCTACGAGCAAGATATTTTCCTACTACTGATTTCTTTGGTGCCGAGATTGGGGTGCGTCCCTCATGGACATGGCATAGTCTCTTGGAGACACGACCTTTGCTCATCATGGGAAGTCGGAAATTGATCCGAGATGGTCGTTCGACAAGGATATTTCAAGATAGATGAATTCCCTTACCACCTACCTTCCAATGTCAACGTCTGAATGATTTCCTTAGTCCAGATGCTTTGGTGAGTCAATTGCTTATGCCCGAGAGGCAGTGGAATGAGGGGCTAGTCTATTCTATTTTTCCCCACAAGTCGTCGATTCAGTTTTGTCCTTAGAACTCGCTCATCCCGCAAGACATGATGTATGGACATGGCATTATACTAAAAATGGGCGTCACACGGTTCGCTCTGCCTGTCACCTTCTCCGGAGTAGGGAACCACCGCCTTATGCACTGCTAAATCTAGATTCCTTATTCTACCATGATTCCTCGATATTGAAAAATTTATGTCGGCTGAGGGTCCCAAATCGCATTCGGATATTCTTATGGAGCTTTGTCACGTCTTCTTTACCCTGTCTAGAGAACTTTGAGACTCGCCGATTGCAGGATAACCTTATCTACCCTTTGTGTGATAATTCAGACGGGAGCATCCATCATATTTTTATTACCTGCCAATACTCATTGAATGTGTGGCGTCTCTCTGGCTTACATATGGCTGGGCTAGTGTTCTGTATGTACATGGACCGGTATGGCTAGCCAAGTTATTCATGGTACTGGACTCTGATTGTATGAAACTATGTGCTTGGCTCCTGAGTTTCATTTGGCAGATGACGAGCAAAAAGTTTCACGGCAAAGAGACGTGGTCTGCAGCCCAGACTGTGGCTTATGAAGGTAATTGTCTGCGGAGTTATCATGAAGCTGCAGACATTCCGAAAGCTGCTTCGCCATTACTTAACCACTACTATTTACTTGGTCGTCTACCTCATGGATCACGAGTCTGGTTTGATGCATCTCTCTCCCATGTTGATTGTGCGACAGGAGTAGGGCTATGGGCGGCGGACTCCACGGGTTCATTTATCCGTGTTACCTCCCGTCAATTCCCTGATATACAAAGCCCTTTTACTGTCGAGTTGTTTGCTTTGCGCGAAGCATTATCCTTTGTCGCTGAGATTCAAATTGAAAACTACACAATCCAAGGGGATGACATGAACGTCGTGCTTGCGGTTTATGATGAATTCGTTTGTCCTGAGTCGTGTTAATCTCTTTTAGATGATGTTAAGTCCCTATTAGCGTCTTCGACCTGCTTAGGGATTTTTTGGTGTGGTAGGGCTAGTAACTTTATAGCTCATGCACTTGCGACTCATGCGAAACAGTGCGTTGATGATGAATCATTGTGGCATACACCTTCATCTTTCATTCTCCCATATCTAGGCGATTCCTAATTAATGAAGTAATTTTCTTTCCCAAAAAAAAAGTGACACTAGCCACTTAAATAGGCAGGCCATCGAGAAGCTTCGGTAAAATTTCTGAGACGTGGGTTGGCTGCTTCAAACCGGGCTTGTGGAAATGGGCTCATTCCTCCTTTTATCAATTGCGGCCCAACTTTTCAATACAAGACTTGGTCCTAAGTTTGACCAAGACAGCTAATATTTTATTTCCGTCAATTCTAGACAAAATTCTAGCAACTATATCATGGCCCATTTCATTATTCAAATGCATCATTGGGTCCCGGTCATACTTGGGTTGGGGATGAGATTAATATCCAGCCATCTTCACATTTGGGCTCATTATCCACCTTCATATAGTTCATACTCATTCAGATCTATATATATGAAGCTGGGCTAATAAAAAAAGATCTATATGAAGGGTGATTTCAGTTCTATTCACCTATAAAATTACATATAAATTTACATTTTATCTAAACCATACATGTGATATTATGATGGGTTGAGATTTAAAACAATAATAATATGTGTATATAATTTTAATGTATATAATTATGTACCCTCAAATATATATATATATTCGATTAGTTATACATAATTATGTATAATAAAATTATGTACATATATCATTTCCCTTAAAACAAATTAGTATCACGTGAGACAACTAAAAACCTTCTCACTTCCTTTATGGAATGTCTTTATCACTGCCGACCACCAGATTAGTGTTGCAAGATGAATTCTTGCCTTAATCGGTTAATTTATCTTTTTTGCATATAGCCTGTATCCGACATTTTTTATTCCTATATTGGATGGTGAAACAAACTTGTACATGTTAGTATTTTTTAAAGTACGAAAAATTCGGTATTTTTCGGCGATTTCGAGTTGCTGAAATTTTTTTTTTTAATATTTTTGGATTCATTGCGACGAAAGTTTTTAGGAACTGATCATAGATTTCGATTTTGACGACTTCGCAACACAATTAAATAAATATTTAAGAGCAATAAACTTAACTATTACCTTAAACGGTGATGGTTAAAATGAATGTTTAAAACCGGTTCCTAAATATATTTAACATGAGAGTTTCGGAAATGATTTCAATTTTTTTAATTATAAACTAGCATTAATTTAACAAGATTATGGTGTTCAGGAATGGTGAGTAATTCCAGCTATCTGAACTTGAGCGGACGGTCAAGAAGGTAAAAGGCATTGACTGAGAAAGGTTTTTAATTGGCCTCACTGCTCACGTGATACTAATCTATTATCTAAGTTAAATCTCACCCATTTAATAAATATTAAATTGAGGGTTTAAATCAGATGTAAATTTATATGTAATTTTATAGGTGGCTAGAACTACTCCCATATATGAATGTTTATGTTTCTCCCTACAAAACAAGATTAGCATAGACCAAGAAGTTCTGGTCCCTATGTTGGATCCACCTGTCATGACACTGCAATCCCCTGATCATTGGAGTACCTTCCCTTCCCTTAGTATTGATGAAAAATCTTCACCAGTTGGAGTTGAAAAGCCCTTATCTCCTGGGTTTCTGGAATTCTCTCATCGTCGTCGGGAATGTCACAATATACATTTGTTAGATCGTAATTATGTCGTCAAAGACACTGACCCCTCAATTTTCACCATCTCTGCTGCCATGTAGTTGTATCTTAATGACCTAGAGTCATTTTCTTTGTATTAAAAAACGAGTTCCAAACATAGATAGAATTTCAAATTAGCAGCCACTTTTGTACCCATATCTATAGGAATAGCACAGGCATCTATCTTTTCTATAATAACCAACTTTCCAGCAATTATTTCTCTAATAAAATGCCATTTCACATCAGATTTTTATTATAATATATTTGCGGTAAATATACATGGGGGTTTCATTATGGTCTACATTTCCTTTTTGTATACGTCTATTATATACCTTATTCACTTCCTGACTGGTCTCATTAATTTTCGTAGTCATTTGGCGTATAGATGGCTTAACTTAATGTTAATCATTAGGAAGAGTTTAAAGTAAAGAAGATTATGCAAATGGAGTTGGTAGGAAATAATTAAAGTTATAATTTGGTCCTTATCTTTCCTCATGCATATATTATTACAAAGAATGACTGAAGAATGAGAGAGAATGTTAGTTGACCAAGATTAATGGAAAGATTTATTCAAATCTTCCCACTTATCTCCCGGGATTTGATTACCATAAATCTTGAGATTATCTTACCTTATGAGGCCGGATCCTTGTATCTATAAAGAGTTGTTGTAACCGAATAGGAGAAAGTGTGATGAAATAAAAGAAGAAATATTTTTCTCCCGTGGACGTAGGCATAGTCGAACTACGTAATTCTTATGTTCATGTGTGTGTTTGTGTTATAATTCTTGACTTCATGGTATCGGGGCTCTCATTTTTTTTTACATACTGAAGAAGCTTATACAGCCAAAAAACATAGTAACATCTCCTTCAAGGAGGGTCAAAGATGAAAGATAGGTTCCGCTGAATGGATCTGCTTGGGCCCCCTGTTGACCGTGTCATGTTGATGGGATTCTGTGTGCTGTCTTGCCCAGGGAGCTGCTTCTGCAGCAGTTAGGCTTCCACCTGTATGGTCTTGTCTATTCCCCGAAACGGAGTCAACTAAGGTTGGTAGTAGCTGAAGACACCAGATTCCCGAATGAAGGCCGGCGTTTGTCCAGACTTCAACAAACATACACTGGGCGGCAGCTGAGAGACCCCTTCTGGCGAGAGAGTCTACTTCACAGTTGAGGGCCCTGCGTATGTATTGGAAGCCGAGGGAAGCAAATGAAGACCGGCATTCACGGATTCGTTGCACCAATTCACCAGGTAGTAGATTTGTTGTCCGTCCATTAAGAAGGTCAACTGCTATTTGTGAATCTGATAGCACAGTAAGATCCAGCTCTTCCTCCTGGTGAAATATAGATAGTCCGTGCCACACTACCCAGAGTTCGGCGGACAGTGGCGAGTAGGTGCCGATGTTGATGTGAAAGCAGAGCAGCGAAACGCCAGAGGAGTCCTTGAGGGAGCCACCACAGGCTGCCCATCAGGTGGTCCTGCAAACCGCTGCGTCTAGTCTGAGGGAGATGCCACTGGATGATGGGGGCTCTCCATAGCTGGGAAATGACCCAGATCCTGGAGAAGTACGGATGTTGATGAACGATTTCTGGTGAGCATTCGCCGGTATTCTCCGCAGTAGGTGATAATGGAGCATATTTGGGACACCTCGGGCAGGAACTTGCCTTGGAATATTTCTTCATTGTGGGCCTTCCACAGTTTCCAGCACGCAATGATGAAGACAACCTGCCAATCACCATTACTACCATTAGTATTAAGTAAAAACCATTCAGAGATAAAATCAGGATGAAAGAAATATTGGGGGAGAGAGGGGGAGAGAGCATCCTAGATTCGAGTGTTTCTTGGGCAGTCCCTGATTGCATGCATGATTGTCTCTGGCCGGGACATCTGTGGCATTGGCCGGGGCTCTCCTTTTTTAGGGGGAGAGGATACCCTGTAATATGCTCAATGCGGCCTCTGCCGCCAATGGCTATCTCCATTCATCTACGCCATATCGGGTAGTTGTGATTATTGAGAGCCTCTTTGAGGTTGATGTCAGCCGAATTCTGGCTTCCGCTGCTCTTTTCCTCATCTTTTGAAACAGACCCATTCTGTTTGCTTTCTATGATGGTGGCGAGTTGTTCTCCCAACACTCTTGCCGCCTCAACGATGGCCTTTTGCTCCGTCATCCTCGATCACTGGCTAAGGACTGGTATATGACGAAATTTGGGATTCAATTCCCAGCTCCAATAAGGACTGTCAGAACATGAGGTGGCAAACGATTAGCAAGATAAGTTGCTGTAGATAAGGCCTCAGGCCAAAATTGTGAAGGAACACTAAATTCAAGTATCAAGGCACGTGGCATTTCTAATAAAAAACGATTTTTTCTATCAGCCACCCCATTTTGTTCAGGCATATATGGGCAAGTAGTCTGATGTATAAGGCCCTTCTCACGACAAAAGTTAGACATGTTTGAGTTCACAAACTCCCCTCTATTGTCTGATCTAAGAATTTTAATAGCATACTCAAATTGTGTCAATATCATCTGGTAAAACTCCATAAATTTATCAACTATATCACCCTTATACTTCAAAAAATATATCCAGCACATCCTAGTGCAATCATCAATAAATAGAACAAAATATCGAAGTTCATTTCCCCCAACAACAGGGGCAGGTCCCCAAACATCCGAATAAACAATAACAAATGGTTTTTCAGAATGAGATAAACTAGAAACAAATGAGGCTCGATGAGCGTTAGCATGAAGGCAAGAGTCACATATAATAGGAAAACCAGATAAATGAGGAAAAGTTTCTTTAAGTAACTATCGGAGGGATGACCTAAGCGTTGGTGCCACAACCAACTTTTCTGGGAATTTGAACTTCTAGTAGACAGAACTTTGGATGAGGTGACTTCATCAACGTAGTACAGTCCAGCCCGTTCAGTGCCACGATCAATAATCTCCTTCGTCCGGATATCCTGCAATACACAAAATGATGGATACATAGTCACTGTATAGTTCAACTCCTTAGTCACATGGCTAATAGATAATAGTTTATGAGACAAAGACGGGATGAGCAAACAATTGGATAACTTAAGGTTAGGAGTTATATCAACCGTTCCAGCTCCCTGAACGGGCAATAGTTCACCATTTGCTGTTTGAATGTTCATCTTTCGGGATCCCTGTCTAGAATGCAAGTCAGTAGCATCAAATGTTACAGTATCTGCCGCACCATAATCAAAAATTGACCTTACGTTTTTCTCAGTCTTCATATTCACACAAGAATTCACATTCCCACTTTCAGATTCATCAAAATTCCCAAAACATCCTTCCGGAAAAAACTTGGCAGATTTATTCAAGAGAAAACAGCATCATCTGACGATCATTAGACGGATCTGAGGGTCGACATCAAATTGGATCCTTGTTCTGTGAAATGCGTATTTGTGGATTATGGGATAAATAAAAAAGGATATCGATGTTATGATCCTGTGTTGCAGAGGGTATACACTACTATTCATTGTGACTTTGTTGAAACTGAATTTTATTTCAAGAAAATACCTCAATCCAGTGGTCAGGGGGAGAATCTACGTGACCCAATAGATTGGGTAAGTAGGGCGCCTATATTTCCTGAACCTCAGAAAGAGCTACCCATGACCTCGGAACTACCACCACAGAGTTCGTCCCTACCCGCAGTAGGTCCATCCCCAGTAGTACAGTCTGAAGGCCCCGTAGTATCAGATCTTCCTTCACCGGATATCCAGGTACGCCCTTTACTACATGAGTTTGAAGATTCCCTTACTATTGATGATTCTTCTGTTGTTGTTCATACCCGAGTTCTTCCAGATCGGACTACTCGGGGTGTAGCTCCAAAGAGATATATTGCTGATCATGTACCTGGGCTCAAAAAGTACCCAATTGCTAATATGTTCAGGGGGAGGATAACGAAGTCGACTAAAGCTTTCACTACGACTCTATATAATGAAGAGATCGCAAGGAATGTAGAAGAAGCTCTAGAACTTCCAGAGTGGAAGAAAGCAATGGAAATTGAGATGGAGGCATTGAAGAAGAATAAGACATGGGAGAAGTGTGTGCTACCAGGCGAAAAGAAACCGGTGGGAAACAGGTGGATCTATACTATAAAAAAAAGGCTGATGGTTCAGTAGAGAGGTTCAAAGCACGTCTTGTGGCGAAGAGATACACCCAGACCTATGGGGTAGACTATTCTGAAACTTTTTCACCAATTGCTAAAATTGACACCATTCGGGTTTTGTTCTCAGTTGCAGCAAACAAAGATTGGCCCTTGCATCAATTCGATGTGAAGAATGCATTTCTACACGGAGATTTGTAGGAAGAGGTATACATGGAAAGCCCTCCTGGATTCTCTCAGTATTTTCGATCAGGAGAGGTTTGCAGGCTCAGAAAAGCACTATATGGCCTCAAACAGTCTCCCAGGGCATGATTTGGAAGATTCACAGTGGCTATGAAGCGATATGTATATCATCAGAGTAACTCAGATCACACTCTATTCCTAAAAAGATGAGCAGAGGGGATCACTTGCTTACTTATCTATGTTGATGATATGGTAATCACCGGACACGACAAGGAAGAGATTGATGAATTGAAGAAGAATCTATTTAAGGAGTTTGAGATGAAGGACTTGGGAAACTTGAAATATTTTCTCGGAATAGGGGTGTTGACATCAAAAGGAGATATCTTCATATCCCAGCGAAAGTATATCCTTGACTTGTTAGCTGAAACAGGACTCATGGGGTGCAAACCCGCGGATGCGCCAATGCTACAAAATCATGGCCTTTGAATCCTGGAGGGAGCCAAAAGTGTTGATAGGCAGAGATACCAACATCTTGTGGGAAAATTAATCTACCTATCCCATACAAGATCAGATATTGCTTATGCAGTTGGGGGCGTGAGCCAGTTCATGCATGATCCAAAAAAGGAACATTGGGAAGCAGCTATTCGAATAGTTCGATATTTGAAGGGTACAACCGATACAGGGGTCGTCTTAAGGAGGAATGGACATGTGAGGATAGAAGCATACATTGATGCTGATTGGGCAGGAAACCCAGTGGATCGGAGATCCACGTCTAGATACTTCACATTTGTTGGAGGAAATTTGGTGACATGGAAAAGTAAGAAGCAAAAAGTAATGGCTCTTTCTAGTGCAGAGGCAGAGTTTCGAGAAATTGCAAGAGGACTAACAGAGGTCTTATGGATTAAGAAGTTATTGTCAGAATTGGGATATACTCAAGAGGAACCATGTCCTCTCTATTGTGACAACAAAGCAGCAGTACATATTTTTGAGAATCCTGTGCAACATGATAGGACAAAACACATCGAGATTGATAGACATTTAATCAAGGAGAAGTTTGAAGGTGGCGTCATATCACTCCCATTTGTACGATCTGAAGATCAGTTGGCAAATGTACTCACAAAGGCAGTTGCAGAGCGTCAGTTCCATGATCCCCGAGATTTGATATACCAAAATCCTGGATAGTTACCTTGTTAAGAAATGTCTATAAACTGTATTGTAAAGCATAAACAAAAGTAAGAAAGAAATAAGAGGAAGAGTCTTTCCTCGTGGACGTAGGCATTGCCAAACCACGTAAATTCTGTGTTGTTTGTCGGCTATGGAGTGAATCAGAAGGGGTATAGGTGTTATGATCTGGTCTCGCAACGTGTGTATATAACGCTCCATTGTGATTTCGTGGAGTCTGAGTTCTTCTACCACGCAACGTCGTCTAGTCATCAGGGGCAGTCTCATCATGACTCGCTAGACTGGGTTGCTCTATCTCCGATTGATGTGCCTGCTCTTGATGTGTCATCCCCAGTACAGCCTATCTCACTGCCATGCGTGGTTGATGTGCCTGCTCTTCTCCAGATATCGAGGTATGTGCCCCTACTTTGTCTGATTTATCTCACCCTACATTTGTGGTTTCTCCGTCTGTACAACCTTCTGTTGATATAGCTGATGAGTTTGATGACACGATTACTCATGGAGTTGACAATGAGGAACATGTGGGGGCGACGCGTGTGCTACCCGCACAAAGCACAAGGGGTATTGCGGCAAAGAGATACTCACCTGATCATATTCCAGGGGAGAAGAGATATCTGATGACGCATTTGTTTAGGGGGAGCGAGTCTGAGACTGCGAGATCATTTGTGATGTCCCTATACAGTGAGGAGATCCCGAGGAGTGTAGAGGCAACTATGGGTATTCCAGAATGGAAGGAGGCTATGGAGTCTAAGATGAGGGCCCTACGGGACAGCCACACGTGGGTAAAAAGGAGACTACCTCCAGGAAAATGCTCAGTTGGATGTAAGTGGGTATTCACCATAAAGAGGAAAGCTGCTGGCACAGTTGAAAGACAAAAGGCGAGGCTAGTGGCAAATGGATATATGCAGACCTATGGCATGGATTATTCTGAGACGTTCTCTCCCATTGCTAAGATAGATACGATTCGAGTACTGTTCTCAATTGCGGTAAATAGGGATTGGCCATTACACCAATTTGATGTGAAGAACGCCTTTCTTCATGGGGATCTAGAAGATGAAGTTTACATAGAAGGACCTCCGAATTTCTCGGGTGATTTTCGACCAGGAGATGTGTGTTTATTGAAAAAAGCATTGTATGGCTTAAAGCAGTCTCCTCGTACCTGGTTTGGACGGTTCACACTTGCTATGAAGAGGTACGGGTATGCACAGAGCAACTGAGACCACACACTATTCATAAAGAGGAGAGGTGGCAGTATCACTTGTCTGTTGATTTACGTTGACGACATGATCATTACAGGGGATGACCAGGAAGAAATGAACACCTTGAAGAAGAATTTGTTTTCTGAGTTCGAGATGAAGGATTTGGGGAACCTCAAATACTTTTTCGGGATAGAGGTGATGAGATCGAAAGTAGGGATACATATCTCTCAACTGAAGTATATTCTAGACCTACTAGCTGAGACAAGAATGTTGGAGAGTAAGCCGGTAGACACACCAATGGTGCCGAATCATGGATTAAGGATGGTGGATGGTGCAGATTGTGCAGACCAGGTGAGGTATCAATATTTAGTGGGAAAGCTTATCTATCTTTACTAGACCAGACATAGCATATACTGTTGGAGTTGTGAGCCAATTTATGCAGAACCCACAGAAGGATCATATGGATGCAGCTCTGAGGATTGTGAGGTATTTGAAAGGGACACCAGATACAGGAGTGATGTTCAAGAAGTATGGGCATCTAAGGATGGAGGTGTATACTGATGCTGACTGGGCAGGGAACCCAGTGGATAGGAGATCGATGTGTGGGTACTTCACCTTCATTGGGGGTAACCTAGTAACCTGGAGGAGCAAGAAATAAAAGGTAGTAGCATTGTCGAGTGCATAGGCAGAGTTCAGAGGTATCTCGAGGGGGTTGACAGAGGTACTTTGGCTGAAGAAACTGATGACTCAGCTTGGATTTCCTCCAGAGCATTCATGCCCACTATGGTGTGATAGTCGAGCTGCAGTACATATTTCAGAAAACCCGATTCAGCATGATCAAACCAAACATGTGGAGATTGATAGACATTTCATCAAAGAGAAATTGGAAAGTGGTGTCATTACACTCCCGTACGTGAGATCCGAGGATCAGCTAGTTGACATACTTACCAAGGCAGTGATAGGCCGAGTCTTCCATGAGACATTGTACAAGTTGGGCATTGGACATTCTAGTGCCCAACTTGAGGAGGAGTGATAGTTGACCAAGATTAATGTAAATCTTCCCATTTATCTCCCAGGATTTGATTACCATAAATCCCGGGATTGTATCTTACCTTATGAGGCCAGATCCTTGTATCTATAAAGAGGTGTAACCGAATAGGAGAAAGTGTGATGAAATAAAAGAAGAAATATTTTTCTCCCGTGGACTTAGGCATAGCCGAACCATGTAATTCTTGTGTTCATGTGTGTGTTTGTGTTATAATTCTCGACTTCAGAGAACTCTAGTATAGCAGCCATTATGAGTTGGTATTTCTTTCCGTAACATATCAATCCTGCAAGGTAAAAAGGTTCATATATATCCTACAATTGAAGCATCCGCGAAGATAAGAACCCATATCTGAAATTTAGAAGAATCGAGATGATAATAAGATATTTTTTTAGATGAGAATAAGATGCCACATTTGACGTGATACTGTGTCGGCGTAATGTCATCCTAGCATGAGAAAATGTGCAAATGGTCAGGAATGTAATCGGTTGGTGTTAGGCAACACACTCCTTTGTATAGGTTGGGATCTTGTGCATTAATGTATGAACCAATTTAAATAGTAACATGTGTATTAATCTCATTAAAATATTGAATAAATGTGATAGATTGTATAACGCATTCATATTTAAGTTAGTTGATATTTATGTGTGAAATTTGTGTGAGATATTCCAACCATTTGAACGATTTCTATCGACCGATCGCTTATTGCTATTGATCGATCGACGGTCTACAACGGGAAAACCATACTGTTATCGTTACCGCCGGAGTTCGGTAACCGATAATCAATGGTCGGTTATTGTCGATAACCGACCGGATTTTTATAATATTTTATATTGATATTATATATTAAATATTATTTTTAAATATTTATATATTAATATTATATATCATATTTGATATTTATTTACTATTATTCGATACTACCGTTGGTATGCCAACGTTAATATTGATAACGATCGAACCATGATCGGTAAAATGGTATCATTGCCAATACTGACGATCGTTAATCGGTTACCAATCAATTGCCTTGAGACCTCTCATTTCATGAGTAGTGGATGGTTTTCTATCATAAAACATGTAGGATGATGATAGATATCGAATTGGTTTCTAGCGAGAATGAGTTAGACACCTTAAAAATACACTAAAATTTTAATTTTTGAGTATTAAATCAAAATTCATCATCGGTTGCAAAAAATACTATTGTCGAGATGATTTAAGAATCAATCACGAATTTTGATTTCGGCAACTTCGCCATACAAAATAGCTTAAACTCTATAAATATAGGTTTTAAGTGAAATACACTTACCCCATAATAAAATAGTACTAAATATGTGACTGGTTCCAAAATGGTATTCATACAATGATTCCAGAACAATTAACATATTTTAATTTATTGGAAATGTGGAGGATAAATATTATTAATTGAGGTGGATAATGAAGCAGTTGAGAAGACAGCCCAAATTATTAACACAGAGCCAGCGACACCATCTCCAGTCCAATGAAGATTGTATCTTACACCACCAGGGGCCTGAACACATCTATAAAGAAATCAGACTTAAGGAGGATAATTCGAACACTCGAGGCTGAAATGGTATGTATAAAGGAAACAAAAATTGAGGAATTCAATCTTAGAATATGCAAGCGTATATGGCCAGATGAGGCATTTGGCTATTACCATCAGAACTCGGTTGGAAGCTCAGGCGGCCTGATCTGCATCTGGCAGAGAGCACAATTCATCCTCACAGACTCATATATGGGAAGAGGCTTTATTAGAGTATCTGGACTGTGGGGTGTGCACCAGACCAAGATAAATGTGATCAACACCTATGCTCCAGCTTCCTTACTGGAAAAGATAGAATTATGGCAGAACCTAGCAGCACAAATCCAAATGAATCCGAATGAAAACTGGTGTCTGGCAGGGGACTTCAATGCAGTAAAACAAGTAGAGGAAAGGATGAGTCTTGCTGCGCCAAGAGTGAGGGAAATGATCGACTTCAACACCTTCATATTAGAAATCAAACTGATTGACCTACTGCTTCAGCAATGGAGCTACACATGTTATGGCGGACGGGGAACATCCTGCAACAGAATTGACCGTTTTCTATTGAGTGAAAGTTGGTATAATCAGTGGCCGAACTTATTTCAGCATGCGATAGAAAGATCCCTCTCAGATCACTATCCTCTCATCCTGAAAACTGAAGAACTAGACTAGGGCCCTAAAGCTACTTGAATCGTAGACTGTTGGAGCAACTACGAAGGATTCAAGGAGGTAGTTCGGGCTGAATGGAGTGCCTTGGAAGTCATGGGCTCTCGCGGATTCATTTTACATCAGACACTTTATCTGTTGAGATGAAGACTTAACTACTGGAACAAGCATGAATTTGGACGCGTTGATAGAAAGATCGACCAGCTGAAGCTAACAATTGCAACAATTGATCTCAAAGCTGAACTAGCCATCCTCCAGCCCGAAGATCAAACAAATAGGAATGCAGCCTGGCTTGCATTACAAAAAGCAATGCTGAACAAGGAGAAAATAGCTTTGCAGAAGTCCCGTGTGATATGGATTAAGGCAGGCGATGGGAACCACAGATTTTTCCATTCAAAACTGGCAAGCAACAAACATAGGAATACTATTCGGGGTCTGCAGATTGATGGTATATGGCAAGATGATGTGCAGACTGTTAAGGGAGCTATAACTACACACTTCCAAGAACTATACAAGGGGAAAAGGAACCTGGATATCAGACTTACTCTCCGTGCTGAAAAGCAAGTAACTTCGGCTGAGAATGCTTATCTAACTGCCGAATTTACTGATGATGAAATAAAAGATGCAGTCTGGAGTTGTCACCCTCGCAAGATCCCTGGTCCGGACGGTTGTAACTTCTACTTCATACAACAACATTGGGAAGTACTAAAGGAGGAATTCTGCCTGTATATTCGTGAATTCCACAGACGCGGGAAGCTGGCCAAGGGCCTAATAGCCACATGGATCACTCTGGCTCTGAAGGATAACAACCCTACTGCACTTGAACACTACAGACCAATAGCACTGATCAGTTCTGGTTACAAGGTCTTGGTAAAGATTCTCTCTGCAAGATTAAGTAAAGTCATAGGCTCACTGATCTCATGGAACCAAACTGGATTTCTTCAGGGTTGCCAGATCCTTGATGGTGTCTTAGTCGCGAATGAATTCATGCACTCCTATGAGAAAAACAAGAAACCACTGCTTATGCTCAAACTGGACTTCAGAAAGGCATTTGACACTGTCAAATGATCCTTCTTGAAACAGATGTTAAGAAAGATGGGCTTCTCTGGAAAATCATTTGCTTGGATGATGGAGTGTGTATCTACTGCACGAGCTGCTGTATTGGTTAACGGGTTTAGTGCCGAGGAATTCAGGTTACATTGTGGACTGAGGCATGGGGATCCACTATCGCCTTTGCTATTTCTGTTAGTAGTTGAAGGACTGCATCTTATGCTAAACAAGGCCACAACAATAAGTCTCCTAAAGGGAGCTCAAATTGGTGAAGTTTCAGTCTCGCATTTGCAATATACTGATGATACACTACTTATAGTCGAAGCAAGCAGTGAGAGCACACTGGTTATGAAAGGCATCACCCAGGCTTTTGAACTGATATCTGGGTTGGCTGTTAACTATCAAAAAAGCATCCTCTTCTCACTAAACATTGCACCAGACGGATCACTGACCTTTGCCAACATCTTGAGATGCCCGAGTGGAGCTCTCCCTTTTATCTACTTGGGTTTACCAGTTGGAAACAACCCGGGAAAACGTACCATGTGGCAAAGACTTGTTGAACAGATAGAGAGGCGCTTACATACATGGGAGAATAAGTTTCTCTCTTTTGCTGGCAGAATCACTCTTTTAAAATCCGTACTAACCAGTCTAACCATTTACTATCTATCTATCTTCTTAGCTCCTACGCAGGTACTCAAACAAATCACTGGTATTCTTACAAAGTTCCTGTGGCAAAAGAAGCCAGAAGAAACCATACCAATACATTGGATCAAATGGGATCACATGTGCCTTGAAAAGAAAGATGGTGGGTTGGGTCTGAAGGACTTAAGACAACTCAATGTGGCTCTACTCGGAAAGTGGCTTTGGAGGTTCAAGCAAGAGAAAGACAGCCTATGGAGTAGGATTATCCGTGTGAAATACTTTGAAGCGCAGGACAGGATGGCAGAGCTCTATTTGTTGACCCTCCCTGATAATACATTGCGCGCTTGGAGCGATATCTGGAACTCAGTAGCTGAAACAGGATGGTTTAACAACAACATCACCTGTAGGACAGGAGATGGAGCCGATGCACTTTTTTGGAAGACCAACTGGATGGACTGCAGCACCTTAGCAACACTCTACAGCGATCTCTACCATCTTGTATCTCAGAAGAATATTTCAGTGCAACAGGCTGTGGCAGCATTGGGACCAAACCAGCAAGCAGAACTAATGTTCAGAAGACCCCTTAGGTCGTGGGAGCAGGAAAGGCTTGAGCAGCTACAGGGCCTGATACTCCAGCAAACACAACCTATCCAGGAACCAGATACATGGCTATGGAGAGAATCAGATTTAGGGAGGTACATGTTATCATTAGCTTATCAAATTTTGAGCAGGGAAGCATTCCAGAACACCCCGAGCAGAACCTACCTTACCACTGCTTGGGGAAGAATAGCGCCACGGAGAATCCAAATATTTACCTGGCGAGTCATACAACATCGAGTAGCCACTATTGATCAATTGAGATGCTACGGGATTAGAGTAGAAGTGGCTGTGGCCAGATGCGTTTGTGTGGCTTAACTGAAGAAACTGTGGACCATCATTTCTGCTCCTGCTCCCACGCCCTGGAGATATGACAACAAATTGCAGATTGGCTGAGCATCGAAATGGAGATCCACACTGATATTTACCGGCACCTCCAGGCGTTCAAGAACAAATTCAAAGGTAAGATATGGAAACAGATTGGCATTGCCGCTTGGAAAGCTGTCGTCTGGTATATATGGAAAGAACGAAATTGCGTGCGTTTTGATGAGGAGGGTATGGTAGATCTGAAGGATATTATCCAGAGCAAAATCTAGTTTTGGATTGAAGCGCACAAACTTAAACCTCCATCAACTACAATCAGCGATTGGATTCGCCAACCTGCGATTCTGTTTTGCTCATGATTTACTTATTTTCATCCTACATTGTAGATTAGCAATAGCAACTAGTTCTAGCTGAGCTGTAGAACATACTTGTACATATTATGAAAATTTTATCAATGAAGATCCATTACCCATCAAAAAAAATATATTATTAATTTTGACAACAGATGGCGACAATATAGACTGGATATACATATAGATATTGATTAATTCTCAAGTGCTCAGTGATAGTGTGCAAAGTAAGTGGGTGGATGCTCAATTCTAATCTGAGTCTTTCATCTGTGAATATGACATTTGAGATTAGATAGATCATTTAAAATACCTTAAATGACTAATTTATGTTGTGTTTAGCAAATCTAACTGATAAGGTGATTGATGACTGATAAAGTGACTGGTGAGTGATAAGGTGACTGAAGTTTGATAAGGTGACTGAAGACTGATAAGGTGACTGATAAGGTGGCCTGATAAAGTGACTGATTTGATTAGTCTTGTTTCGCAAATTTGCATGATAAGGTGACTGATTTGCGTAAAATGATATAAAAATATTATTTTATATTATTATTATTATATTTTTTAATAATATTCTATATCACAATTATTATTAAATAACAAAAACATTTTTAACTTTAATAATTCTAATTTACTGTTTAAATAAATAGTTATTATTTTAAATATTAATAATAAATTTAGAATAATGAAAATAATATACTCATGCTAGAGACGTGTAGGTATATAAAGTCAAGGGTAAAATTGGAACGAAAGACTTATAAGTCACCTTATTCTTAAATCATGCTGAAAAAAATCTTTTCAAATAAGTCACCTTATAAGTCTGCAGGTGGACGTTCACGTAATAGGCTTATTTTGTCAAATTGACTAATAAGGCAGAATTGACTGATAAGTTTACTTATAAGTTGACGTTAAATATAGCCTTAATGCAGTTCAAAACTGAACACCCCACCCACTTACTAAGCATACTAGCACTGAGTATCTGAGAATTGGTATTATAAGTAGAGGTGTCGGGCGGACGGATTTTGGTCTGTCCTCCACTATTTTTGAGGTGTCCACGTATGTTGATTGAATAACTAGTGTTGTCTGCGTCCATGTCCATTTAGGTGCAGACACTGCTTTATGCGGAAGCGGAATTCATGCAGTTGCACGACGGTGTCCACATTAAATATTTTTATTTTTTATTCCAGTATTCATTTTTTTTATTTTTCTCTTTTAGAGTTCCTACATTAAATACACTTCGTAGGCACACCAAGCCATAACTAATTTAGAGTACAAATAATGATTGAACAACTTTTCGAATAATATTATCAATGTATAACATTTAAAATGAGACATTGTATGTCAAAATAATATTAATAATACAAACTATGGGTAAAGATCCGCCCAATATGGATTTGCAGATATAGTACAAATCTTCTCATCACCGCTTTTTGTTATGACTTTACAAATAAAAAAAGGAATTATTTAGGATACATGTAGCAATTCTAGATATATTCCCAAATGGGTTTTTTCTAAACAGTGTCACGATCATTCATTCAGCAGGCATACAGGGCACAGAAGCTACAAATGTCGGAAGAGTAAAAGTCAAAATTCAAAAGAAAATTAAAACATATTGTGTAAATATAAACGAATGGAATACAAAAATATAACATGTAATATTTGAGCAAAATTATTATGATATCATATTGGAGATGATAGATAATGGAAGCATAAAATCATAATCTAGTATAAAATTAAAATATGAAGGAGTGATGATTTGATAATGAATGAATAATTAAAATTATACATCATTCAAAGTTACATGAATATGATAATTAATTGCATAAAATCATGCACGAAAACAATAAAGTTGAGAGTAATATCTTTCGCAAGTCGAGCTGACGTAATTTCTTGCAAACACTCAAAAAATTCTGCAAAAAAAAATGTTGAATCTTAACCGTAGAAAGCGAGAATCCTATTGAGTGGGCTTCTATTCTTTCTATGTCACACAAAAAAAAATAGAAGCTTTTTCTCCTCCTCCTTCAACTACGGTGGAGAAGATTTTTCATTCCATAAGAAAGTTACACATAACAATTGAATATGAATAATAAAATTCACAAAAATTAATAATAGTTACTTTAAAGTTTTCAACAATTTTTCTCTTTTCAATCTCTACGTGGCAATTTTATCTTCTTTTTCTTTTTCTCATGAGTCCTGATATGCTAAATATAATATTGTTATAAAAAAGGTTAAAAATAATATAAATAATGATTAAGTTAAATGTTTTATTATTTATATATAATTAAATATAATAAATTAATTAAATTAATAAAATTGTACGGAATCACTTGGAGTCCCTCATTATGGACGGATTCCGTCCGCACATGTTGACTGGACATCATGAAGAGCCTGTATTTGTATCCGTGACTTTATTGGACAATGACGGTTGGGCACCGCTCGACGGGACAGCAGTATCCGACAAATACTTTGACAGTCCTATCCTAACTATTCTAATATAATATTAAAGCCAAAACTGTATTTTATCTCCTTTCTATTTAACCCATTATGCTGTTAAGAGCCCAAAAGGCACAAATTCGGCCTGTATCAACGTTTTGACACGCCTCCATTATACTTGTACAGTTACTTACACGTGACCTAATATACGGGCCCACTTTAACGACTTTTTCAGATGAAACCACCGCCAGCCGCCGGTTCTTGCGCGCCCTACGGCTAGTAACTTGATTTCCACCATTTATACCTGATTTTCGCCATTTACACCTGAAATCATCTAGAATCTGATCAATCAAATAACTTTATTGCGTAATTGAATTTTCGTTTGTTGGTTGCTTTCCTTCCATCTTGAAGGTTAGTATTGGCTACTTTTGCTTTGTGTAATGGTAAAAAGAGCATACCAACTCACACACGGAAACCCACAGGATGACGAGTTGGTTTGATTTGATGATATGGTTGATGGGTTTTACTTTACGTGGCTTTTGTTATAGGGTTGGGATGTGTTTTACTCACTTTGTGTTACTAGATTGGTAAAGATTGAATTTTTGGTGACCATTCCGTGAAATATCTCGGAATTTCTGGTTGGCGACAAAAATCTAAGGTCATAATGATGATGATTGTTGTCTGAGCATGCGAACTCTCCGTTTGCCTGTAAAACAGATTCTTCACATATTTTGCTGATACGGTTTATTGCTTTAGGATTGCAAATTCGAGATCTTTAATCCGATTCTGGATTTAATATCCCGATATGCAGGATCTAATGAATTTTTTTTCTCCCTTTCATCTTTTGTAAGGAGATCATCAATAATATGATTTATTCTTCTAAATAAAGGACTCTGGCTCTCTGCTACTTAAGGAGAAGATGACTACATACCAGATAGATCAGGACATGCAGAGGTGGGGCTTTCACCCTATAGATGCTTGCTGCCTTACAAATGATGGCTCTTACCAATCGATTACGTGTTTTGAGAGGGATTTATCTCATACCGAGTATGTGAATGAAGGATTTTATAACCCTGCACACTCTTTTGTGGAGATTCAACAGGAAGTATTGCCTACACTTGCATCTGCCGATATATCAGGAACTATGTCGTATGGATATGAAGACATGTGGAATGGGGGACATGAAATGGGAAAACGACTCAATCAAATGGTTCCAATTCCTGTAAGTTTGTATGTTTTTTTTTTGAATCCAATGAGATGCATAGCTTTTAATAGGAAATTGGGTTTCCCATTTTTCTATAGTTGATCATTATTTCATAGCTCGTGGTGACTTTCAGTTGATTGTCGGATTTTTATTTTGTTATTGTTTTTATATCTTTTAGATTGAATCCTAACTCTGATAGTATGCTTGCTGGTTTTGTAGCATGTCCCTAAAGTTAATGGAGAGATACCATCTGATGATGAGGTCACTTCTGATCATCAGAGGCTTTTGAATAGGTCTCTCCTTTTTTCTTTTCCATAATTCATAGTCAATTTACCAGTAGAAAGCTAATATTCTTAAGAGCATCAAATCTTATGATTTCAAAAATCTCCCTAGCCTCATCGAGAGACATTCATAACTTGAAACCATTTCCATGTTATACTCCAATACGTTCCTGAAAATTAATAAAAGATAGAAATAGAGAAGGGAGGTGGACAATGAGGTGAAAAAGAAGTCACTGTCCTTTTTCGTATTGTTTGATCGCTCTCTTACTACTTACCTGCCCTATTTTGTTCTTTTATAATTCTGCTCACCAGGTTGGAATTATATGACCTACAAGAACTCAAGGTTTCGGGAGATGGTAACTGCCAGGTTGGTTTCATCATCTCTCTATATTCAGACCTCTGTTCGAGAAGGCGGGCTAGGTTCGCCTAGGCACTAGGCAGGCCCCATCCAGCGTTTTCTCGAACACTGATTCATACACATGTCTAATGCATTGATACTTCATACTTTTCTGGCACCTGAGTGTCGCCTGCTGTTGAGTTTTTTTC
Organism: Pinguicula primuliflora; assembly: GCA_025802335.1. Classification (NCBI taxonomy): domain Eukaryota; kingdom Viridiplantae; phylum Streptophyta; class Magnoliopsida; order Lamiales; family Lentibulariaceae; genus Pinguicula; species Pinguicula primuliflora. Next base: position 1,542 of record JAOYMZ010000019.1, on the reverse strand, counting down.
TCAAGTCTAATTATCTTCCGGACATTGTATTACGTCTGTTGGTTCTGAGGCCACCATCTAGTTTCTCCCTGTTTCCTTTATGCAGTTTCGATCATTGTCGGATCAAATTTATCGGACACCAGACCATCACAAACTTGTGAGAGAAGAAGTAGTCAGCCAGGTCCAGTCATACTTGAATTTGCAGAATATTGTTCTGTTCAGTGATGCTAGGCTAGCCATAACTGAATTTTTCTTCTTTTTACTTTCAATCAATCAGCTGAAGTCGGAACCTGAGTTGTATCAAAATTATGTTCCCATGGCATATGACGGTTATTTGAGGAAAATGAGCAAGTATAATCTAAATCTAACTCTGGCATCTTAGAATATCAATTGATATGCTCCACATCATGCCTATGTTTACTCTTATAATCAATGTGACGTGATTGCAGAAGTGGCGAATGGGGGGATCATGTGACGCTGCAGGCTGCTGCAGATTTTGTATTATTTCTATCCAACGCTCTCTTCCTCTCTCATGCTTCATTCATGTGTTTACCTTGTTAGAATTGTAGTTACTCTAAATCGAATACTGAATTCCTGGAATTGTTCTTTCAGTATGGCGTTAAGATCTTTGTCATTACTTCGTTCAAGGATACGTGCTATCTTGAGATTCTTCCGCAAATTGAGAAGTCGAAAAAAAGTAAGTTTTCATTGTTTATTTTGCTTATCGCACCCATATCATGTTCTTCGGCCTTTTTTCGAGTAAAAAGTCAATTTTGTGTCATATTGCAGCAATTTTCTTGAGCTTTTGGGCTGAAGTGCACTACAATTCAATCTATCCAGTGGGAGGTGAGGAACTTATTCTCCTGTTTTTGCACTCAATGATCTCTCATGAGCTTTGTTCTTCTTGGCATTACGACCGGTTTCTTAATGCAGAAGTGCCTAAAGATGAGAAAAAGAAGTCACGCTGGTGGCAATGAACCTAAATGCTGCAGATTTACAATGGAGAATGGATCAGTTTCATATCTGATGCATAGTTATTGTACTAGGAGTTGCATTTAACCAGACTGATTATACTTGTACTTGTTACTGTATATGATCCTATATTGATACCAATCTTATTAGTGAATGTTAATAAAATCAAGGCTCTTCGAGTGTTCTGCCAAAATAATTGATGATTAGGTGTTGCATTTAACAGACTTGTTACTGTATTATGCAGATACCAATCTTATTGAAAATTTTCAAATGTCGGACGTTATATTCCGGACAAGTGTATTTACATTCCAAATTCTAATATTAAACGTCCATTGTTGATCTGACGGCCAGAAGTGAATTACTTAGTTTTTTAAAATGTTGTTGACTCTGACTGTTAGATCAACAATGAACGCCCATAATTAAAATTCGGCATGTAAGGGCGCGTATCCGAGATATCCGGTCCGTTAGTAGAAAATTTCTCCCAATCATGCATGCATACATCTTTGCCTCTCTTTACCCAACTTTCTTTAGGAGTTATGAATGTTGATCAATCAAGAGTATCTTACTGCAGAAAAGATGCTACACTTGCAT
>JAOYMZ010000018.1:976708-998095 GCA_025802335.1 Pinguicula primuliflora | reverse complement strand
CGTCCATCTGGTGTAGCTCTAAATCATAATGAGCTACAAGTGCCATAATGATTCTAAAGGAAACCTTTGAAGAAACTTGAGAAATGGTCTCTTTAAAATGGACTCAAATGGCAACATCGAAAGATACAAGACATGTCTTTGAGTGAACCCTTTAGTAACAAGGCATACCTTATATCTTTCGATGTTGCCATTTGAGTCCTTTTTGATTTTAAAAACCCATTTACAACCAATGGGTATCACACCTTCTGGAAACTCGATAAGATCGCAAACACCATTGTCACTCATAGATTTCAACTCATCATATATGGCATCCACCCATCTTTGGAAGTTGATACTTTATTTGACTTGATCGATGGATGAAGGATCATCCTCAATCCCGATGTCAAACTCATGTTCTTCTAAATATACCTCATAATCATCGGAGATAGCAGATCTCCTGACTCTGGTGGATATCCTAAGTGACACTTCTGATTGAGAATCATGGGGTTTCAATTCGGTTAGTAGAATAAGTGGTTCCACAATAGTAGGGTTATCTCGAGGATATGAATGTGCACCCTGAGAAGTGACAGGTACCAACGTACCAGCATCCTCAAGTCCCAGAGGGTGAGCGTTCCCACCTTCCTCCTAAAAAGTAACCTCCCTTAGTGGTTGACTCCCACTGACCTCAAAGTCTTCAATAAACACAGCATTCCCGGACTCTGCAAAGGGCCTGCTAGAGGGATCATAAAACTTAAATCCCTTAAACTTTTCAGAATACCCCACAAAATAGCAGCTAACTGTTCTGGAGTCCAGCTTCTTTTTATCAGGTTTATAGACCCTCACTTCGGCTGGACAACCTCAAATATGAAGATGTCGTATGCTAGGTTTCTTCCCAGTCCACAATTCATATAGGATCTTAGCCACTGCTTTGCTAAGAACTCTGTTGAAGATATATACTGCAGTCTTCAAGGGCTCACCTTAAATAGAAAACGGAAGAGAAAAATGACTAATCATGCTTCTCACCATATCCTTTAGGGTTCGATTACATCTCTCAGATACACCATTTTGACTTGGCTGTTTTGGCATGGTGTATTGAGGAATAATATCATTTTCTTGCAGATATTGAGCGAAAGGCCATGGACGTTGTTCACCTGATCCATCAAATCGACCATAATACTCATCGTTATGGTCTGATCTAATGGCTTTGATTTTCTTGTTGAATTAGATTTCAACTTCAACTTTGAAAATCTTGAAAACGTCCAATGTTTGAGACTTTTCGATAATCAAGTAAAGGTATCCAAAACGAGAAAAGTCGTCTATGAAAGTGATAAAGTATTGTTGTCCACTCCAAGAAGCCGTAGGGAATGGACCGCATATATCTGTATGTATCAAATCCAAGACATTAGAACTCCGCTTTGAACCCTTTTGTCTGATATTTGTTTGTTTGCCCTTAATGCAATTAATGCATATTTTCGAATCAGAAAAATCAAGGTCATCAAGAATTCTTTCGAACACAATGCATTAAATCCTCTGTTGGGATATATGTTCCAAATGCCTATGCCACAACATATAAGAATTCTCTTTTATTAATTTTCGCTTAGTACCAACGTTACTAGTGAGAAACATCTCACTACAAGATGTACATACATGCAATCTATATAGGTTATCAACTAATGAACTAATGCCAACTTGTACAAAATCTTTATACAGACTGAATTTCTCACTTCCAAAATGACCATGATAACCTGATTGGTCAAGTTGGGAAACTGATACTAGATTACGTCAAAAAGACGGTACATAATAAGTCTATTTTAGTACAAGATAACGATCGGAGTCCAAAAGCAAATCGAGATTACCCACAACCTTCACAGGAACTACAGTGCCATCGCCCACATAGATACGTCTTTCAGCATCAATTGGCAGACAGCTGCTCAAGTAGCCCTGCGTAGCGGTACTTATGTGAATAGTTGCTCCTTAATCTATCCTCCAGTAATCGGTTTGTACTGAAGCTAAATTAACTTTTGAACAAACAAGACCGAAAGAATTACCATTCTTCTCGAGCCACTTCTGATACTTGAGACAATCCTTTTTCAAATAATCATCCTTTTTACAAAAGAAGCACCGGGTACATTGTAGCCATTGCTCTTGCATTCAAACCTTGGATGTCTCAGCACCAGATATCCTCTTTTCTTTATTGGTCCTTGTCTTTCTTTTTGAGATTCTATTCCCATGTGAAGAAGTTGCCAAATGGGCACCAACCACCTTGTTAGATTGTAGCCTCTCCTCCTCTTGAACACACTGAGCAATAAGCTCATTAAATGTTCATTCCTCCCATGAAGAACTATATACTATTTTGAGATGTGAGAACTGAGGAGGAAGAGAGACCAACACGAGGTATACAAGAACATCCTCACCTAAGTCCAACTTTAGTGTCCTGAAACGAATAACAAGGTGTGACATCTTCATAATGTGCTTCCTTATATTTCTTCTGCCATCATAATGCATTTTGACAAGCTTACGCAGGTAAGCCACTTTCTCAATATTTTTAGATTTAGCAAAGCGCTCGCTGATGGCATGAAGAAATTGTTTGTCATTCGTACCTTCGGGAATAGCATTGTGATAGGTATCAGGAATTCCACTTTGCATGATCATAAGACTCATATAATTTGAACGCTTCCACTTGTACCAAAGGTCCCTTTCAGCTTCAGAACTTTTAACCATCACGGCAAGAGGTTCATCATTGCATAATGCGAAGTCCAGATCGATGCAACCTAATAATATCTGTATGCTTTGACTCCAAGCTTTAAAGTTTGAGCCAAACAACATCAAAATATTATTGATGTAGGCAGTAGTAACAGAAATATTTGCTAAAATAGAACCATGCTCAACATTAGAATAATCATCACACATTGAACAATAAAGTGCACATTTATTGGCTATGAAAATGTCGGGCACAATATTGATAATCTACCTTTGGGTCTGATTTATCAAATATAAGTGACATTTTCAGTCACGTTAAGATACTGTTAACAAAATCCTGTCAATGACACAACATCCTTTGGGCCGAAGTGTCATATACATGGATAACTTGATAGTTAACACGTATCAATTAACCACAACCCACAGGTGATAAACCTGATATTGAGATTCAGCCATTAGTAGCCTTTCTTTGGGATTGACATCTACTAAATGCATGAATCTTCCTTTAATATCATCATTTTATCATGTCAATTATATTCGGTCAAAATATAACCTTCCTTTGAGCTGATTATATTTCGCATGAATATATATTGACATTACACGTTAGTGTATAGTTTAATTAAATATGAAACCAGATGTCCTAAAATTTAAATTAATAAATTGACCTGATTTTAAATAATAAAACTAATAGTAAATGGGCGAATTAATTTTCCTTATAGATGGACCCAATTTTATTTAATCAATTAGCCCAAACTTAAATTAATTTAAGCCCAAACTAATATAATTAAAATGGCACAATCAAATTAATAGCCCAAAACTTTTAATTTTCTTTTAATTTGCAGAGTGAGCTTAAATTCTAAATAGCCCAATTTGCAAATTTTAAAAGAAAAAATTAAATTGAGTTGAAATCAAAATTGGCCCTACCAATTTATTTTTCTTTTAGACCCAAAATTATTATAAGTCTAAATTACTAAATTTCCATTCATATGGATAAGGATTTCTTTCACACCGCTTAAGCGTTTCCTTCAACATAAAGAATAACACATAGTTAGATAATTTTCTTCTAGTCGGTGGAAAGTTTATCTAGTCGGTAGAAGAAAAATATTTCCACCACCAATCACAAAACTTATACAGCTCGTGGAAGAAGACTTCTTAGTCCAATTTACAAATTTAAAAAAAAATTAATTGATCTGAAACCAAAATTGGTCCAACTCCTTTATTTTTCTCTTAGACCCAAAATTATTATAGGCCTAAATTACTAAATCTCCATCCGTATAGATAAGTATTTCATTCCCACAGCTTATGCGTTTCCTTTAACATGAGGAATAACACGTGGGTAGATAATTTTGTTCTAATCAGTGGAAAGGTCATCTTTTCGGTGGAAGAAAGAAATTTCACAGCCAATCGTACAACTTTTACAGCTAGTGGAAGAAGACTTAGCCCAATTTGTAAATTTTAAAAGAAAAGATTGAATTAAGTTGAAACCAAAATTGACTCAACTCCTTTATTTTTCTTTTAAACTCAAAATTATTATAGGCCTAAATTACTAAATTCTCATCCTTATAGATCAGGACTTCTTTCCCCCCGCTTAAGTGTTTCCTTCAACATGAAGAATAACACGTGGGTAGAGAATTTTATTCCAGTTGGTGGAATGTTTATCTTGTGAGTGGAAGAAAAATATTTCCCCCACCAATCATAAAACGTTTACAACTGGTGAAAGAAGAATTCTTAACCTAATTTGCAAATTTTAAAAGAAAAGATTTAATTGAGCTGAAATCAACATTGACCCAACTCCTTTATTTTTCTTTTAGATCCAAAATTATTATATGCCTAAATTATTAAATCCCTATCCTTACAGAAAAGGATTTCATTCCCACCGTTTAAGTGTTTCTTTAAAAAAAAAAGCGAGTCCTTCAACATGAAGAGTAACATGTGGGTAGATAATTTTGTTCTAGTCGAAACCAAACCAAACATAACACGTGGATAGATAATTTTGTTCTAGTCGGTGGAAGAAAAATATTTCCACCGCCAATCATAAAACTTTTACAGCTGGTGGAAGAAGACTTCTTAGCACAATTTGAAAATTTTAAAAGAAAAGATTTAATTAAGCTGAAACTAAAATTGGCTCAACTTCTTTATTTTTTTTAAGACCCAAAATTATTATAGACCTAAATTACTACATCCCCATCCATATAGATAAGGATTTCTTTCCCACCGCTTAAGCATTTCCTTCAACATGAAGAATAACATGTGGGTAGATAATTTTGTTCTCGTCGGTGAAAGAAAAATATTTCCCATAAAACTTTTACAGCTGATGGAAGAAGACTTAGCCCAATTTACCAATTTTAAAAGAAAAAATTTAATTGAACCGAAACCAAAATTGGCTCAACTCCTTTATTTTACTTTTAGACCCAAAATTATTACAGACCTAAATTACTAAATCCCCATCCTTATAGATAAGGATTTCTTTCTCACCGCTTAAGCGTTTCCTTCAACATGGAGACACGTGGGTAGATAATTGTGTTCTAATCGGTGGAAAATTTATCTTGTCAGTGGAAGAAAAATATTTCCTTCGCCAATCACAAAACATTTACAATTGGTGGAAGAAGACTTAGCCCAATTTGCAAATTTTTTTAAAAAAATATTTAATTGAGCTGAATTCAAAATGGCCGAACTCCATTATTTTTCTTTTAGACCAAAAATTATTATAGGCCTAAATTACTAAATCCTCATCCTTATAGATAAAGATTTCTTTCCCCTGCTTAAGCGTTTCCTTCAACATGGAGAATAACACGTGGATAGATAATTTTGTTCTAGTTTGTGGAAATTTTATCTTATCGGAAGAAAAATATTTCCACCGCCAATCATAAAATTTTTACAGCGGGTGGAAGAAGACTTCTTAGTCCAATTTACAAATTTTAAAAGAAAAGATTTAATTGAGTTAGTAACCAAAATTAGTACAACTCCTTCATTTTTCTTTTTGACCCAAAATTATTATAGGCCTAAATTATTAAATCCCCATCCTTATAGATAAGGATTTCTTTCCTACGGCTTAAGAGCGTTTTCTTCAACATGAAGAATAATATGTGGGTAGATAATTTTGTTCCGTCGATGGAAAGTTTATCCTGCTGGTGGAAGAAAAATATTTTCATCACCAATCATAAAACTTTTACAGATTGTGGAAGAAGACTTTTTAACCCAATTTGCAAATTTTAAAAGGAGAGATTTAATTGAACTGGAACTAAAATTGGCTCAACTCCTTTATTTTTCTTTTAGACTCAAAATTTTTATAGACTTAAATTACTAAATCCATATCCTTATAGATAAGGATTGCTTTCCCACAACTTAAGCATTTCCTTTAACATGAAGAATACAGCATGGTTAGATAATTTTGTTCTAGTCGGTGGAAAGTTTATTATGTCGGTAGAAGAAATATATTTTCAACGTCAATCATAAAACTTTTACAGCTGGTAGAAGAAGACTTTTTAACCCAATTTGCAAATTTTAAAAGAAAAGATTTAATTGAGCTAAAATCGAAATTGGCTTAACTGCTTTATTTTTATTTTAGACCCAAAATTATTATAGGCCTAAATTACTAAATCCCCATCCTTAGAGATAAGGATTTCTTTCCCACACCTAAAACGTTTCCTTCAACATGAAGAATAACACGTGGGTAGATAATTTTGTTCTAGTAGGTGGAAAGTTTATCTTGTGGGTGGAAGAAAAATATTTCCAACGCCAATCATAAAAGTTTTACAGCTAGTGGAAGAAGACTTATTAACCCAATTTACATTTTTTAAAAGAAAAAATTTAATTGAGCTGAAATCAAAATTGACTCAATTCCTTTATTTTTCATTTAGACTCAAAATTATTATAAGCCTAAATTACTAAATTCCTATCCTTATAGATAAGGATTTCTTTTCCACCGCTTAAGCTTAAGCGTTTCTTTCAACATGAAGAATAACATGTGGGTAGATAATTTTGTTCTAGTCGGTGGAAAGTTTATCTTGTCGGTGGAAGAAAAATATTTCCACCGCCAATCATAAAACTTTTACAGCTGATGGAAAAGGACTTCTTAGCCTAATTTGCAAATTTTAAAATAAAAGATTTAATTGAGCTGAAACCAAAATTGGCTCAACACCTTTATTTTTTTTAGACTCAAAATTATTATAGGTCTAAATTACTAAATCCCCATCCTTATAGATAATGAATTCGTTCCAACCGCTTAAGCGTTTCCTTCAACATGAAGAATAACATGTGGTTAGATAATTTTATTATAATCGGTGGAAAGTTTGTCTTGTCAGTGGAAGAAAAATATTTTCACCGCCAATCATAAAACTTTTACAGCTGGTGGAAGAAGACTTCTTAGCCCAATTTGCAAATTTTGAAAGAAAAGATTTAATTGAGCTGAAATCAAAATTGGCTTAACTGCTTTATTTTTATTTTAGACCCAAAATTATTATAGGCCTAAATTACTAAATCCCCATCCTTAGAGATAAGGATTTCTTTCCCACCGCTTAAGTGTTTCCTTCAATATGAAGAATAACACGTGGATAGATAATTTTGTTCTAGTCAGTGGAAAGTTTATCTTGTCGGTGGAAGATAAATATTTCCTATGCCAATCATAAAACTTTTACACGAAGAAGACTCTTTAGCCCATTTTGCAAATTTCAAAAGAAAAGATTTAATTGACTTGAAACTACAATTGACCCAACTCTTTTATTTTTCTTTTAGACCCAAAATTATTATAGGCCTAAATTACTAAATCCACATCCTTCTAGATAAGGATTTCTTTCCCACGACTTAAGTGTTTCCTTCAACATGAAGAATAATACATGGCTAGATAATTTTGTCCTATTCGGTGGAAAGTTTATCCTGTAGCTGGAAGAAAAATATTTCCACGGCCAATCATTAAACTTTTCTATTCATTTTACTCTGACAGGATGTAGGAGAAAAGTTTGTTGATTTCTAAGAGAAAGAGGTGAATAGTACGAATGCTGATGCAAGTGAAAATGAGAAGGAGAGAGCTGCAGAAAATGACGTAAACATTAGAGCCAAGGGAACTCCTGCTGACGAACGGGAAACCAATAATGATCCGTTTTTAAAGAATAAGACAGTATTATGTGCGATTTACTTGGGATTAGTTCGTACTATCCTGTTTATTACAAAGAAAAAAAAACAATCGGAAAAGTAACATTAACAAAACAATTGAGATCGAAGCAGCACTTGCACAATTGAAAAGTGAGTGGGTCTCTACGTGGGATTGATAGCATAGCCAGGTTAGGTATTCTGCAATATATGTTAACATCATTGGCTTAGCTACTCGAGAAATACCTAGCAGCAGTACACGAATAACGAGTTCTATTGAATTTCAAGTTATAATTTTATAAAAGTTATGAACTATAAGTCGATATCCATACGATTTTTAATGAATTCACAAAAATGTTCAAAGTTGTTATAACATTGCAGTACAAAAATGCATCTCAATTTTGTTGAGATTACGAATGGAACAAAGTGAATGATAACCTTAAAATAAAATATAATAACTTAAATCATACCTACCAAGATACCGTAATTGTAATTAAATGCATCTAAGAAAAGAAGAAAAAAGTAAAATATTTATTCTTGAATCTCTCAGCTCAAAACTTGCGACCACTTTTTAGAATCTTTTGCCAAATCTGAAGAATATGGCTCCAGTTCCAGAGTTGTGATCAACAACATATTCTGCTCGAACTAATCCTAACTTCACCCCAGCACCATACGAAGATCCATGGCCTACTCTCCTATATACCTTAGTAGGGTTGCCTTTAACATCTTTGGAACTTCCAAGATCATTACCATTCACTAGAAATACATAAGCATGTGTATTCCTCACTGGTACCCGCAGCTCAGCAACAACTTACAGGAGGAACAAAGCAAGCAACCGATGTTGATCAACAGACTCAGTTTGATTATAACTAAATAAATGAGACAACAAAAAAAAATGTTGCATTTCTTAAATTTGGAGATGCAAAGCCTGTATTTGTTGGTTATACAGACGCAGATATAGCAGGTAATGTTGACTCGAGAAAGTCTACATCAGGTTATCTGGTTACATTTGCTGGGGGAGCTGTGACATGGCAGTCGAAGCTACAAAAGTGTGTACCTTTATTCACGACTGAAGTTGAGTATATTGCAGCAACGGAAGCGTGGAAGGAGTTCCTCTGGATGAAGAAGTTCTTGAATGAACTTGGTTTCTACCAAGAGAAGTATCAACTATTTTGTGACAGTCAAAGTGCTATCCATCTCTCGAAGAATCATTTCATTCTAGATCGAAACATATCGATATTCGATATCATTGGATCAGAGATGTATTGGAAATGAAAAAATCGCAACTCGAGAAAATCCACACTGAAGAGATTGGATCTGATATGTTGACAAAGATACTTCCAAAGTGAGACCTTGAATTTTATCGTACAACAACCGAGATGATGGAGCCCTTCATGTGATCGAGAGGGGGAGAATTGTTGTGATGTCCCTCCTTACATGGAGGGGGCCATCCAACAATTAAAGCTATTGGAAAATCCATTCAATAATTGAGCAATTCACGTCAAGATGTATTCAACAAATGCTGTTACAGTACTGCTTCTTCAACAAATGCTGCTGCGCAGGAAAATGTACAGTGAAGAAACGTGTTTCTCACTGCAATCACTCGCCTATAAATAGAGAGGCATTTCGTTCAATTTCAACACACCAATAACAAAAAGGAGGAAAACACAAGCAGTTTTCTTGTGAAGAAAAAAGAGTTGTTTAGGGTATTTCCTAAATTGGGGGGAGTGACAAAAATATTGGGGAAATATTTTCGGGTAGATCTCCGGTATTGGTTAACCTCTAGAAGTTCTAGATAAGACTCTTTTGTACCTACTATTTTATAATAGAAGAATTTGATCGGAGTTTGTCCCGTGGACGTAGCCCAAGATTGAGGGTGAACCACGTTAAATTCTTGGTGTCCATTTAATAACTGTATCAGCCTGATTTCTCCATTATTATTTTTATCCGCTACGCCCAACACATTTCTATTCATTTTACTTTGACAGGATATAAGAGAAGAGTTTGTTGATTTCTTAGAGAAAGAGGGAATAGTACGGATGCTGATGCAAGTGAATATGAGGAGGAGAGAGCTGCAGAAAATGACGTAATCATTAGAGCCAAGGGAACTCCTGCTGACGAACAGGAAACCAATAATGATCAATTTTTGAAAGAATAAGACAGTATTATGTGCGATTTACGTGGGATTAGTTCGTACTATCCTGTTTATTACAAAGGAAAAAAACACAGTGATCGAATCGAAAAAAGCAACATTGACAAAACAATTGAGATCGAAGCAGCACTCGTACATTTGAAAAGTCAGTGGGTCTCTAAGTGAGATCGATAGCATAGCCAGGTTAGATATTCTGTAATATATGTTAATGGCTTAGCTACTCGAGAAATACCTAGCAGCAAAACACGAATAACGAGTTCTATTGAATTTCAAGTTATAATTTTATAAAAGTTATGAACTATAAGTCGATATCCATACGTTTTTTAATGAATTCAAAAAAATGTTCGAAGTTGGTTTAACATTGCAGTACAAAAATGCATCTCAATTTTGTTGAGATTACCAATGGAACAAAGTGAATGATAACCTTAAAATAAAGTATAGTAACTTGAATCACACCTATCAAGATACCGTAATAGTAATTAAATGCATCTAAGTAGAGAAGAAAAAAGTAAAATACTTATTCTTGAATCTATCAGCTCAAAACTTGCGATCACTTTTTAGAATCTTTCGCCAAATCTGAAGAATATGGCTCCAGTTCCAGAGTTGTGATCAACAGCATATTCTGCTCGAACTAATCCTAACTTCACCTCAGCATAATATGAAGATCCATGGCCTACTCTCCTATATACTTCAGTGGGGTTGCCTTTAACATCTTTGGAACTTTCAAGATCATTACCATGCTCTAGAAATACATAAGCATGTGTATTCCTCACTGGTACCCGCAGCTCAGTAGCAACCTACTGGAGGAACAAAGCAAGCAAATGATGTTGATCAACAGACTCGGTTTGATTATAACCAAATAAACGAGACAACACCAAAAAAAACCTGATGCATTTCTTAAATTTGGAGATACAAAGCCTGTATTTGTTGGTTATGCAGACGCAGATATGGCTGGTAATGTTGACTCGAGAAAGTCTACATCAGGTTATCTGTTTACATTTGCAGGGGGAGCTCTGACATGGCAGTCGAAGCTACAAAAGTGTGTAGCTTTGTCCACGACTGAAGCTGAGTATACTGCAGCAACGGAAGCGTGCAAGGAGTTCTTCTGAATGAAGAAGTTCTTGAATGAACTTGGCTTCTACTAAGAGAAGTATCAGCTATTTTGTGACAGTCAAAGTGCTATCAATCTCTCAAAAAATACATCATTTAATTCCAGATCGAAACATATCGATATTCGATATCATTGGATCAGAGATGTATTGAAAATGAAGAAATTGCAATTCGAGAAGATCCACACTGAAAGGAATGGATCTGATATGTTGACAAAGATACTTCCAATGGGAGACTTTGAATTTTATCGTACAGCAACCGAGATGATAGAGCCCTCCATGTGATCGGGAGGGGAAGAATTGTTGTGATGTCCCTCCTCAAATGGAGGGGGCCATCCAACAATTAAAGCTATTGGAAAATCCATTCAATAATTGAGCAATTCACATCAAGATGTATTCAACAAATGCTGCTGCAGTACTGCTTCTTCGACAAATGCTGGTGCGCAGGAAAATGTACAGTGAAGAAACGTGTTTCTCACAGCAATCACTCGCCTACAAATAGAGAAGCATTTCATTCAGTTTCAACGCACCAATAACAAAAAGGAGGAAAACATAAGCAGTTTTCTTGTGAAGAAAAAGAGTTGTTTAGGGTATTTCCTAAATTGGGGGGAATGATAAAAATATTGGGGAAATATTTTTGGGTAGATCTACGGTATTGGTTAACCTCTAGAAGTTCTAGAGAAGACTCTTTTGTACCTACTATTTTATAGTGGAAGAATTTGATTGGAGTTTGTCCCGTAGACGTAGCCCAAGATTGAGAGCGAACCACGTTAAATTCTTGATGTCCATTTATTTACTGTACTTGTCTGATTCCTCTATTATTATTTTTATCCGCTGCGCCCAACACATTTCTATTCATTTTACTCTGACAGGATGTAGGAGAAGAGTTTGTTGATTTCTCAGAGAAAGAGGTGAATTGTACGAATGCTGATGCAAGTGAAAATGAGAAGGAGAGAGCTGCAGAAAATGACGTAAACATTAAAGACAAGGGAACTCCTGCTGACGAACAGGAAACCAATATTGATCCGTTTTTGAAAGAATAAGACAGTATTATGTGCGATTTACTTGGGATTAATTCGTACTATCCTGTTTATTACAAAGGAAAAAAACACAGTGACCGAATCGGAAAAGCAACATTGACAAAATAATTGAGATCGAAGCAGCACTCGCATTATTGAAAAGTGAGTGGATATCTAAGTGGGATTGATAGCATAGCTAGGTTAGGTATTCTTTAATATATGTTAACATCATCTACTTAGCTACTCTGAGAAATACCTAGCAGCAGTACACGAATAACGAGTTCTATTGAATTTCAAGCTATAATTATATAAAACTTATGAACTATAAGTCGATATCCATACGATTTTTAGGCTGTGTTTGGGAGAGCTTATGCTTTTGCAGAAAGACTTTTGCAGAAGGACTTTTAAATGTGCAAGAATATTTATATCACATTTAAACTTCGAATTAATTTCAAAATTGCCACTGAGAAAAACCATTCAAAAGCTACTCCCACCTAACTTATGACTTTTAGCTTTTTTCTGACTTTTTTGTAGATAAGCCAAAGCAAAAGCTGATTTACCAAACACTGCAAAAACAGCTTATGCTGTGGAAAAGACAAAAGAAGCTGTAGAAAAGCTGTACAAAACACTGCCTTAATGAATTCACAAAAATGTTCGAAGTTGATTTAACATTGCAGTACAAAAATGCATCTCAATTTTGTTGAGATTACAAAAGGAACAAAGGGAATGATAACCTTAAAATAAAATATAATAACTTAAATCACACCTACCAAGATACCCTCATAATAATTAAATGCATTTCAGAAGAGAAGAAAAAAAAAAGTAAAATATTTATTCTAGAATCTCTCAGCTCAAAACTTACTACCACTTTTTAGAATCTTTCGCCAAATCTGAAGAATATGGCTCCAGTTCCAGAGTTGTGATCAACCGCATATTCTGCTCGAACTAATCCTAACTTCACCCCAGCACCATACGAAGATCCATGGCCTACTCTCCTATATACCTCAGTCGGGTTGCCTTTAACATCTTTGGAACTTCCAAGATCATTACCATGCTCTAGAAATACATAAGCATGTGTATTCCTCACTGGTACCCGCAGCTCAGCAGCAACCTACAGGAGGAACAAAGCAAGCAACAGATGTTGATCAACAGACTCGGTTTGATTATAACCAAATAATCGAGACAACAACAATAAAAAACGTTGCATTTCTTAAATTTGCAATGTCTCAGCACTCCAAGAATCCTACTCTCCAGCTCAAACAAGACTAATGCACTTGCTTGTACACAAATAGTTGAATGGATTGTGCAAATACAGAAATGGTTATACCTCGAGTATGTTTCTTGCAGCTCCCAACTCTCCCATGTTATAACCTCTAACAGAATAAGGCCCGCCTAAAGTAAAGGCATCATAACTAGGAAGATCTCCAACGCAACCACCATAATGGCCATGAAGGACTAATACTGGAGGTGGTGACATCCCAGCACCTTCCTCTACTTCCATCAACGGCATAAACTTTGTTACTGTCAACTGGTGACGGTTAAAGAACGGAAATCTACTACCAATTCCAAGTCCTTGGTCAAGCTGCAAGAAATTAAGAAAGTTCAGGAATAACAAAGCATATGCTTAGGATCTGTTACCTCTGAAATTATATGAAAACAGGCAAAGAGGAGAGAGGAAGAACAGGCTAGCATAATAGTCTACACTACACGGCTCAAATCACATACAAAACCATATAGATATCGTTATCCATAGCAAAATACATTTTAACATAATTAATTGCAATTGATACATCTCATTTCGTTGATTAGGTATTGTTTCATTTCATCTTTATAGCGCAGCCTAGTGGTAAGGCACTTTCCTGCTCTACAGCGAGTATATAGACAATGATCTCCTACAATTTTTGATATAATGGATATCAAATCATAGAGACGATTGGATAAGGTTGCAACTTGTACAGCAGCTTATATTATGCTTATATTAGCCCCAGCAAACAGATGTACTAGATTAGGCACTTTAACTATATATTCCAAGCAAAACATTATACAGAGACATTATTACCATAGACTGTAGCTTAATTTGGGAGAGTATTATAATGCAGCTATATGGTTTCGATAAGTTGAACATTAAATTTGATTTTACTGACGTAAATAAATGCTAACTGAAGTCTCTCTCACACTTGGGTGGGCTGTTCAGCTCATTTGCATCAGATGCAGTTGAAATCCCATGATAACAATTTCAAACATAAGTATCTTTCTGTGGACTCCAGAAGAGCAAAAAAAAGAAGAAATCTGAGAATAAAGACCTCCATCACAGTGACCATTTTAGAATTCAGATGCTGGATTCGAAGAACATGAAAGTGGAGTGTGGTAAAGGAGAAGGAGAGGAGGGGGAATGGGTAATTTTCGGAGAATATGCATATCACCAAAAATAGATTGAAGACATAAGAAAGGAAATATAATTTTTTTCAACATAGAATCCAATCCAATGCAAAAATCATATTGTCAAAGATGTGAAGAAATACTTGCTTCTCACCTGGAAGACATTTCTCTCACCAATTGTAGCTCCATTTATAAACCTGGTATTGTCACGGGTGATATTAGCCTGGAGAAATGCCATACGGTCAACTCCAGTGCCACTGAGAGTTGTTGGAGGTCCATCTGCACTCAGTCCACCACTTGGCAGCACCCTCTGGCCATTCGAAGAAATGTGACTGCTCTCATCTCGTGTTGTTATCTCCTCCATAACAAGTCCATAGGTAAATTTGCTCTGACGAGTGAAGTTCTGCAAGACATGCATTATTTCACTGCAATCTAATTGATTGACAACAACGTAATACGGTCTTCCGTTTTCTCTGAATTAATAACTTAAAAATGATTTTAATCATAAAAGTTACAAAACGAAAAAGGATTGTGGTTTCAATCATACAGTTTGACTAGATATAGCCACACAACTAATGCATACCTCAGTAATATTGGCTTTAGCTCCAGCTCGGTCAACCCAAATAGGCGGAACTTCTTCTATTCCAGGCCCACCCGTGAAGACTGGACTTAGCTTTCTACTATTGAAGCAGCTAGCTCGGAATGTACGGTTCCGAGGATTGTATACACCATCCACATAAGGGTGGACATACTCTAGTTTGAAAGCAAGATCATCCTGTACATGCATACATGCAAATAAATAAAATGCTGCAGGCTGGATGGCTCTTCTTTAATAATAACAATAATAAAGCAGGGTTAAGAGATCAAAAACAATAATTCACCTGGGGGTTTAGGAAGTTGCTGGTTGTGACCGAACCAAGAAGTGACCTATTCAAACCCTTGATATTTCGATGCTCAAAGGACACAGTTCCACCAGGCTGGATTGAAGCCTGCGTCGAAGTTTAAAGGAGCAGAACAGAAACTTAGAAGTGAAATTACAAGCACTAAATTCAACTATGTTGGTAGATCACGTATGTTATTATTGTTCACCAGTGTAGGACGGCCACCTCGCCCAGGAACAATACTCCACTCAGTACTAACTTCAGCGGACTTTTGCTCCAGTTCCTTGAGCTTGATTTCAACAATAATACCCCCATCATTTTTCTCATCTGGGCGTGGATTTACCTCAATGTTGGAGAAAAGGGCCAGTGAATTTATATTTCTCAACGCTTGCTTCCCAGCCTCAATATTAAAAACATCTCCTTTTCTAAGCTGTTACAAGCAAAATATGCAACCAATCAAAGCAACCATTGCAATAAAGTGCACGGGAAAGAATTATCAACTCCAGACTACCAGAAAAGACATGGACAAGAAATCACATCTGCTAGGCTATCTGCAAGGGGAGGGAAACTTCCTCTCTCCCCTTGCCCCCAACAGGGAACAAGTTACCTCATTCTTGTCCTTTCCATGGAAAGGTTTGGGAGGAAGGTGGGTTTTCCTCCCAATATTAAAAACCAAACACCATTTTAATATTAAAAAATACTATATTAATTAATAGTAATACATATAATAATATAAGTATGATAAAATAAATTATAAAATAATAATAATAAAATTGTAGGGGTGGAAATTTCCTTCTATGGTTGTGGAATATGGTGGATAGATAGGAGAGAGAAAATATGGAGGATAGATATGAGAGAGAAAAGTGGATTGATGTGATAGGTATAGGTAAAAAGGGTGGAAACTTCCTCCATGCGGATAGCCTTATCTTTGGTTTGTTTGTCGATTCATGTACTGAACCATTCTACCTTCACATAATTATTGTAGAACACATGAGCCTAATCCAGATTGTCAAACTACTATCCAACAAATGGGACCAAATTTTCCAGTACAAAATTAGGAGAGAATACTGAGGATGAATCTGGAATAGTTGTCATCTTTCTGCTAAGAGATTGTAGAATCATCAATCAAACTAGGCAATATTGGTACAAGCATTTCTGAATATAAGAAACGAAATTGTAATACACAAGAATCATTTGCTTTGAACTAAGAAATTGCATAAATCAGAAATCGAACAAAACTAGAAATAGAGAATGATTCTGAAAAGGACCTGACAATGTTGGTCACGAGAGAAATCTACCATGCAAAAAATGGGTTGTCTACAATCCTTGGGAGAGACAAGAGGGGCTTCAGATTGCTAGAATGTATAGCCGTTGGGAGAGGAACAAGAGGGGCTTCAGGTTGCTATAATGTATGTCCATAATCCTCAGGAGAGAGCAACCCTTTGGCCGCCGGAAATTATTTGTGTCGGGAGAGAATTTTGGAAGATGAGAGGAAAGGTTTTGATGAAATGGGCTTCAAGTAAATCGACCTAGAATTCTGTCTACAATTTCCAACAAATCCTGGCCGTCAGATGAAAATTGGGCGGCCAGGATTATGGTTTTGCATAGAAGGGTCAGACTATGCACAAAATGAGTTGTGCATAAGAACCTGACCATATATATATATATATATATTTTGTTGATAAGTAAGTTGCTACTCCTATGTTTTGATACATTCACCTCTCAATTATTAAGTTTATATGCTTATTTGAGCTAGGAGAGAAATGGGTATATGAAAAAAAAATTGACCAATTTGCATTTTTCGGATTTTGGCTATTTGAACCCGATTTGTTTTAGGGATTTGGGGTATAACCTATAGTCAAAATGCAAAACCTGAGCCTGCACCTGAAAATTTTTGGGTATATCTGACACCGGATGGATTTTGTTTGGCATTGTAGGTTCGGTAGGAGAAAAAAACTCCAATTTTTATAGAAAATTTTTATGGTCTAGAGCTTATATCCAGATTTATGAGCTTTAGGTCTAGAATTGTAATCTTAGCTATTAGATTCACATCATTTGGATGACCATGATTAGAATTCTGTATTTGACTTCATTAATATGGATATAAGGTTATGAGCTTCAAAATTTTTGTTTTTTATATCCTAAGGGTCCGTTTACTGCATGTGATAGAGTTTGATTACGGCAGTTATCGTCCTTCATTACTACCGTAATCAAACTACAAAATATATTTACTGAGATTTTGATTCAGAGCGCTAAAATCGGTCAAACGTCCTGAATCCCCGCTTTTCCCCTGGATTTGATTGGGAGCACTAAACTAATCCCCTCAAATACATGTGATTTGGAGCGTTACGAAATTTCTGAAGATGTAATTGACGAAAACACCCTCGTCATTTCAACACACGTATCTACAAAACCTCTCCTTCTCGTTTATTCCTCTGAAATTGACGACAGAAGCAAAACCGTGAAGAACCCTAGTTCGTTTTCCTAATCCAACCTTCATTTCGATGATTTCAGGTAAATCTCACACCTTAACCCAATGTATGTAATTTCTCGGTCACTATTGCTTGAATTTTTGCATCTCTGTTTCGCACACATGAACTCAAGTACCTTATTTCGAAGAATTATTTCATCTCGCTCTGTGGAATGCATTGTTTGCCGAAATGTTATGAACCATATTCATTAATTATGGACGAATTGTAGATTTTGACCAAAAAAATTCTGGGATTTCGCACACATGAACCGTAGCCTAGTTCTCCTTATAGTGGTTATGGGATTTCGCATACACGAATTGTAGATTTCTAGTTTTGATATTGGTTGTTCAAATAATTTCGAACATGCAGATGAAAAGAGGAAGCTACAAAACACCTAGGGGGACAACGAAAGTTCCTACCGTAGAAAAATCCCTTGACGAAATGTCTGCCCCTATGGATATATGTCATAGTTCACCTTCTGAGGTAAGAGCTGATTCGCCTTACATGTTGGGTAGGCGCCCAAAATCTAATGTCGACCCTTTGAACTTAAGGGCTGAATATGCGGCGACAAGTGAGAACCCTTTTGAGGATGAAGAGGAGCAGCAAGGGGAAAGTCCAACCAAAGCCTCCGGACGCAAAATTACCAGTGCAAGTGAGAACGGAGGTAGTGGAGGAATAAAGAAAATGGAGAAGAAGAAGGTGTGACTCAAATCTGAAGAGCAAGCCCTGGTTGATGTAGCAAAACAGCTAGTACAAGAAGGAATGCAAAATCAAGGAGGGTTCAAATCCAAATTCCTTATGTCATGTGCTGAGAGTATTGTCAGGAAGGTAAGACAGAGCACTATTTGTGTTGTGCCACACGTGAAATCCAAACTTCACTTGTGGAAGAAGACATATGATTTGCTCTCCGATTTCATGGCCATCAGTGGGGTGTCTGTGGGCCCGACAACTCATCAGGTCGTGGTTGAAGATGAAACAACTTGAGCTGGTATTGTAAGGGTAAGATCATTTTTTGTTTATTTGTATTTCTAACATTTTGTCCCGTTTGTTTGTGTTTTTGAATGTATCTCCAATTTGTTTGTGTTCCTGATATTTTCTGCTGTATTGTGTTTGTAGACCAATCCTAACTACAAATTCCTGAGGGGAAAACCATTTTCCCTCTATGAAGATTGGACTGAGATCTTCGGGAAGGATAGAGTAACTGGTGGATACGCACGAGATGCTGGGGACATTGGTGAGATTGAAGGGTCCAAAACAGTAGACGAGAAAGATGACATTCGAGGTAGCGAGGACAGTGTGGTTACTGAATCAGTTCCTAGGGCTCATCGGAATAAAAGAAAATGGCCAATGTCTGCACAAGATGAAAAAAACGCTGCTACTCGGAGATCAGGGCTTATGTTAAAACCCTCCATGCTCCTGTTGACCCACTACTGGATGTTGCAAGGCGGTTGATGGACGATTTGAGGCCATACACCCTGTTTAACGTATGGACACGGACTGCTATCATACCACACCTCACTGATAATCTCTTTTCCCGGTAAATGTGGATGATACTTGATAATGATGTACGTTAGGAGTGGCTGTGCTATCTGGTTGACAGAATCAATGATGAAGCGGCTGCTAAATTTTCGAAGCCAAAGTGAGCAATATGTTATGAACTTGTGGTTTAATCTTCTCAGTTTGTAATACATACTTCAGTTTTCGGTGGTGTTAATCTCCAAATTTTTTTGTTTACTTGGTTTGATAGGGATTCAATGTTGATATCTTACGTTTGGAAATGAGGGGTATTTTAGTTATTTAATCATCATTTAACTGTTCAATCAGTCTAAATCCACTTCAAAGTAAATATACAAAACAATAACTAACTCAATTAAAATCAAATTCGAAAAGTTGTTTATTATATTTAATGTTGATATCGGTAACGTTCCAAATTAAAATCAAACTCGAAACCTTAAATATACGGTAAACGAATCCTAACTCCAACAGAATACTTGATGACTTATGAGTATGGAGTTCGAATTTGAATTCGGATATACCCGAAAATTTTGTACACTCCTAAGGGTGTCCGCAACCATGAAGTAAGTTTCCTCCCTTTTTACCTATACATATCACATCAATCCACTTTTCTCGCTCATATTTATCCTCCATATTTTCTCTCTCCTATCTATCCTCCATATTCCACAACCATAGAAGGAAATTTGGAATAATTGGACAAGTAATCTCCGCGTAAATGTTATTTCGAAATGTAACCTCCTATTTCATTTTTGATTTACTTTTATTGTTTTTTTTACTTAAAAGGCATTAAAAGAAAAGAAATAAAAGAAATAAAATACTAAACTTTCTTAATACCTTCTAATTAAGTCAGTAGCCGGGAGACGATTTTTTTACTGTATCTTCTCCGACGATGAAAAACCGTAAAGTTTAAAAGTTCATAGGTGCTGCCGTCGCAGCCTTAGCCAATTCAGTTACCGCCCTTGTCGTGATCGCCTCCGACCTTATTGTCGTCTCATTCACCGACTTCCATGCCATAATCGCTTTTACAACCGCCTTCACCTTCGAAGTCGCACGCCTCGTCGCCCTGTGCAACGACATTGCCAAACCAAGCAATTTTTCATCCGATACAACCCTCGACACTGCACTCGACGACCTTGTCGCAGCGACTGCCACCTTTGACTCTGTAATCGTTGAACACCATGACCCGATAAGGCCCGACAGGTTCAGTCTGGATAACCTCGATGCCACTAATGCAGCCCGAATTACCACAGTCTTTTGGAGCTTATCACCCATCTTAGTTGCTTCCGCCTCTAAACTTTGCCGTGTGTCCGGCACGATTTACTTGGAGGACGAGCCATACGCAGTGACATCAACCACCGTATGATAGAAGAACACATACTGGCCCAATAGCTGTCTGTCGCGAACGCTTCGTTCAGAATATGGGAATAATGGAAGATGATGTCGATCAACATTGTGGTTCATCTGTCTCGTTTAACGATACGCCGCCACGGTCACCGAATTAATCGTATTTGGTCTGCTTGTGGATATCAAATAGAAAGAATCTAGTATATAGAATGTTGATGATAATTTAATCTTGACTATCCGAGTTCCGAACGAATGTACTGTCGGGTTCCGAACGAATGTGCTGCCGGGTTCCGAACGAATGTGCTGCTGGGTTCCCAACAAATGTGCTGTCGGGTTCCCAACGAACGTGCTGTCGGGTTCCCAACGAACGTGCTGTCGGGTTCCCAACGAATGTGCTGTCGGGTTCCCAACGAATGTGCTGTCGGCATCACGATTGTCGGTTCAGTCTAGATAACCTCGACGCTACTAAGAAAATGCCTTTGACGAAGTCGTGTGACATCGTTCGCCTCGGATACCGCCAACCATGATGTCGAAGCAGTCGAAGAAAACCTTCATGAATGACTCAACCCATCAATCTCGTTCAATCGTGGTGAACCCGACAGAAATTGATTGTCGTCCTTCCAATTCCAATCCATCCCATCAAATCAGAATATGAAAC
This sequence comes from Pinguicula primuliflora, assembly GCA_025802335.1. Lineage (NCBI taxonomy): Eukaryota > Viridiplantae > Streptophyta > Magnoliopsida > Lamiales > Lentibulariaceae > Pinguicula > Pinguicula primuliflora. The sequence continues at coordinate 976,800 of JAOYMZ010000018.1, read as the reverse complement.
GACGAACAGAGATGCTTCATTACATTGTTTTATAATACATCATATCAATATCGTCAATTTTATTATTAATAATAAATTACATCGATCAATGT
>JAOYMZ010000018.1:944802-960681 GCA_025802335.1 Pinguicula primuliflora | reverse complement strand
CGTGTGAAGAGTGATGAGCTCGAGAGTGTGGTGTTTTATGGAGGTGATGAGATTTCTCTTATCGTGTAATTGAGGTTGACGGAGAATGTGTACGGCGCACCTCCCTGCAGCACTCACACCCCTCCTCTCTGGTGCAAATTACGATTTCTCGTTATAAATTCTATTTAAATATTATGAACTCTATTTAAATTTTATGAATTCAAAAGTTAAATATTAATTTAAGGACTAAATTCTATAAACCTAAATTTAAATTTGTGAAAAATCGTTCATATTTTGATCAAACGGATAGGGGGTGCGATGGAGATGCCGCAGCTGGAGGTACCTATATAGTATTTGTCAGGATGACGATATTCAATTGAAGGAATTGAGTTTTATGTAAAGTAATAAATCTCATCCTTTTTCCATCCCTCTCTCACATAGTGGTGGGTTCCACATGTCGACATGTGGAACACATAAAATATCATGTGAGAAGGGGTAGGACAGAAATGGTGGAATTTAACCCCTCTCGAGTTTTACACGTTCCAGTGTCGTGATGTAAAAATGAAATTTATTAGAGTAATTATTATTTTTTTAATTATTAATGTGGAAATACACGTTTACTCATATATTTTATACTCAATTGAGTACATAAGTCAAAACGACATTGTTTTAACTTAATTGTACATAATACGATGTCATTTTAACTTGTTTACTCAATTGAGTATAAAATCTGTGAGTATGTTTAGCATTTTTACTTTTAATTTCACCATAGTAAATTTTTTTTTCCAACAACATAATTTGCAAGCCTAATTCCTCACTTTTAACTTATTCATAAACTCATGAAATCTTAAAACCATTGCAATGAGTGTAAATCACCTAAATGAGTCCATATGAAACTGATAAGAACCGCACATGCTCATTCAAAATGAAGCAAAGTTGATTCAATGATTCATAAAAACAAGTCAAAGGTAATAAAGCTCGGTCAACCGATCCCTGAGTCTATAGAGTTAGCTCATGCTCCAAAGCATGAGAGCTGGTTTGAAAGATGCACACACTGCACGGGTGCTGGAAGTCTTTTCATTCTCATTTTCACTCGGATAACCATAATAATTGTAGAGCTAATACGTGCAACAAATCCCGACTTTTGGAAGGGGCGCATTTATTAGATAAAAGGTCGACACGGGCTCTGCCCGTTGCTGCGATGATTCATGATAACTCGACGGAACGCACGGCCCTCGCGCCGGCTACGCATCATTCAAATTTGTGCACTATCAACTTTCGATAGTAGGATAGTGGCCTACTATGGTGGTGACGGGTGATGGAGAATTATGGTTCGATTCCGGAGAGGAAACCTGAAAAATAGCTACCACATCCAATGAAGGCAGCAGGCGCGTAATTACTCAATTCTGATACGGGGAGGTAGTGACAATAAATAACAATATCGGGCTCAATAGAATCTGGTAATTGGAATGAATACAATATAAATCTCTTAACTGCCTCTAAGTTGGATAGACTAATTAGCACCTGGACCAAAGAGTTAATTATACAAGGGTTCTGTGGTTTAAAATGAGCAAGAAGTGATTCGTTGGTGGCGACTCCGAGCTTTTCTGCAGATGCAATACGAGCGTTGAATGCTTGGGCTGCTAACTCGACTTGTGGCCAAAGGCTACACAGACATATGAGATTGACTATTTCGAGACTTTTTCCTCGTGGAAAACTGGATAAACCAAACATACCAGTAAATCCCAATCTTAGCCAGGGTCTGGGAGGGTAGGATGTACGCAATCATACCCTCACCCCTCAATAGGATGGGAATAATGTTTCCGTGGAAACTCCCAGCTCGAAAAAAAACTCTAATAGTAATAATAATATAATACAATAAATAATAATAATAATAAATGAGAAACAAAAATAACTGAAATAACTATTTACCTCAACCATGCACTACATACATCCCGAAATAAATAAATGGCTACACAAATAACGAACAAACTAAATAACTGTCTTCTACTCTTAATAGATGAAATATAATTAGATGCTATGTCCCACTTATTTCTATTAGTCTAGAGGCCAACTCATTCTATCAGAGGCCGTGTCCTCTGAGAGGTTTAATCCTACTAAATCCAACCGAATCTGCTCATCCCATGTCCTCTTAGGTCTTCCCCGTCCTCGTCGTCCTTCGACTTGTAATCTTTCGACTCTCCCGACTGAGTCGTCCAAACTCTTTCTGCGTACATGCCCAAACCATCGTAACCTTCCCTCCCTCAGTTTAGCACTTATAGATACGACACCTAGTGTATCTCTAAAGACCCCATTTGGGAAAACTGGATACTATCAGGATATTGTTCTCTGTTGCTGCAAATCTGGACAACAGGACTTTCCAGAAAGGTCAGCAAGTGTTTCTTTTCAACTCAAGGCGGAAGTTCTTTCTGGTGAAGCTCAAGAGTAGATGGTCAAGCTCTTTTGATGTAGTCAAGGTGTATCCTTATGGTTCTGTGGAGTTGAAAAATTCAGAAGGTCAAGATCACAACCACATATAAATAAAGATTGTGATTGTGTGTGTGGTTGTGATGGCTGACACATCAGAGGATTCATGTATAGGGTCAAAAGTGAAGGTACAAGTAGCATTACTCTAAAATCAATTTATGTTTGGTGTGTGTGTGAGCGCATGTGTATGGGTGCGATTTAGGTGGTGAAATTAGGTGAGTTATAGCATTTATGGAAAACTACTCCTCTGATTTAAAAAAAAGGTAATTGAGGTTGACGATGTTCGAGTTCGATCGAAGGAATTGTAGCAGTGCTATACGGCAAGGCACAATGGTGCACGAGTGTCACATTGTTATGGGTCCCTGATGTGATATGCAAGTACACATAATCAAGTAATAATACAATGCTAGGAAACAATGATCAGATCCACAGGACGACTCATCTAATGCGAAATTTATGTTCAACAGCAATCAAAGTGACTTAAACTTCAGGAATGCATATCTATCAAACTACTGGGCAGAATGGATTAAACTAAAATTCCTAAAAAAGCTATGAAGTGTAGATTAATTGTTATGAAGACACTTAATCCAAACTCATAGTACAAACGGAGATAAGACACAGAATAGAGAAGCAACTCAGGGCTATGGTGTCTTACTTTGCCTAAACTGTTGTTATTGTCTTTAATTATCAGTGAATCAGTGATTGCATGTTTTGAAACCACAAAACCTTATATGATCAGTCCTGTTTTGTGAGGTACTTCTCATTTCTTCCAAAGGCAGGTTAGGGGTAATACCCCAAAGACGGCGAATTGGAGAACATGGTTAAGCTTTCACTCAACCGAAGGTCTAGAGTCCACTTCTTCGGATATGGCATCACAGGTTAGGGGTAATACCACAAGGACGGCAATGTGATCTATGCTATTGTAGAATTCAAAACACCTGTATGGTTGTAGCGAGTGTGAACCACCTAAATGACCCTAAATATTCCGGCCGAAATATTCAAACTGTAAAATGAGCATAGGCCATTTCAAACGAAACAAAAATAGAATCAAGATGCATAAAAGACTAAATAAACATTGTTTAGGCTCGGCTCAACCGATCTCCAAGTCTATAAAGTTAGCTCATGCTCGAGGCATGAGCCAAAACAAACAGAAAAATGCAACAGCAGCTTGAATCCATGGCTAGATTTTCCTCCAATGTAGCAGGAACTGGTTGCTGGTATTTTTGCCTTCTTTTACTCCTGGCGGCCTCCAAAGTGTATCTCCTCTGAATGAGAGTTGTTCCTCTCCTTTAGGGCTATGTCCTTGTGCAATTTCAGAGTTGCCGCATTAGCCGTTTGCAAGATTTGAATTTTTGTTAGAACTATTCTGTCTTTACTAGTTCAGTTAGACATGTATCAGCAGATGGGTCCGAAAGTTGATCCTCCCGAGTCCTGATGCAGGTGTCATGTAAAGATGAGTTGTATACAAACTTGTGGAACACCTTTTGGTAAAAGGATAGATGTAACCTTGCAGCCATTTGAAAGATATGCAGCCATATATGGGTTGATCAGTCACCGCACCAGCAATGTACGTGATTTGCTCAAGTTCATCCAAAATGTATTAGGACGACCTTTTTGCTTTGTATAGTCTTCAGTAAACTTGTAGATAAGTTTTTGGACTATGTATCTGTGAATTAACAGCCTCGCCCTCGACCTTATCCAAAAGTTGTGCACGTTGGAAGGTTGGAGATGTCATTTTTCCCTCTTTTTCGGATTTTGGCAAAACAGCTTTAGAGTCCTTGCTGATATTTTTGCTGAATCTGAAGTCATGCGGTCCCCTCTTTTCTTTGGCTCCAAGTTTGTATTGCACATGAATTGTTGCACGAAGGTAATGTTGCACAAGTCATGAACCATGATCTTGAATGTGTGTAGCAACACTTAGCACATTTTCCTTCAACCTTTGATGCATAGTCCAGACTTTTGATAATTTCCTCTCCAGCAATTCTGCAGTTCTGTTCCAATCTTTGAACTGGATCCTCACGAATTAATCCTTGTTGCATTAATGCTGGAGATATTCATGTTAAGCACGAATTTTGGTCTTACTCCTCGCCAGGAACTATCAATACCAACTCCTTGTCAAATAAAGCTCAATTCTTCTACATTCTGTTCCTGATTGCACAGAATGTTGATCAATTCAATTTCTGATCTGTGATGATTACAAGTGACACAATTAAGCATTTAGTCAGATATAAATGAAGTGTATGCAGCTTAATATGATAGAAATTGATAAGCCAAAGAGGTATAAAATACGATGTGAATTTAGCTTATCAAACTACGCCCTACTTAAACGTTGCTTGTCCTCAAGCAAGAAAGCAGTAAAAAAAACTGTGTAAATAATGCAAGTGCATATTCAAATGAGGGTGTAATCGTTTCAACAAAATCAGTTAGGGGCTCGGTTCATCATTCTGCCATCCTGGTTCTTTCTTCAATAGCAGCCTCAAGTGTGTCCCTTTTCAAGTCTAGATTCTACTTCTCTAGGAACTAACTAAAATCTTCAACCTCTTACCACAATCCTGGTGCAAAAGCTTTCATAGCAATCTCAAGCCAAACCTCAACTCCATCTCACTCAGTTGGGGTCAGTGTTTTAGGAAAAAGTCTCCTCTCGTTGATGGAGTTGGAAAAAATGTAATGGCCTCTCCATTTGGCTTAAATGAATTGTGGACAATATTTTACGGTCAACTTTGGGCAAGGGATAAAGTTGAATCACTGCTAGCCCATTTCTTCCAATTTTTCAACTTCGGTTCTCTCCATCTCAGATTTTTGAAAATCAGCTTCAGCTTTTGCTGATATTCTGCAACTTGCTTCTCTGAATTTGCTTCAGGATCCTTTTTTTGGACTGAACTTTTGGAACCCAGACTTTGTCTTAATGCTCAAGGGGGGATTTCATGAATTTTGTGGTAGCTTTGATGCTTTGATGCACCCCTGATCTTTGGGTACAAGGTGTTGTGTCCTTCTTTAAAATTGTTGTGTTCTACTTCTGCTAAATATCAGTATATCAGTAACTTGGTGAGCTTTTCTTCGAACCGTTCTTTCTTGAGTTTGAGGGCAGTAGCAAGTTCATCCCATCTCCTCATCCAGAATCAACTAAAAACCTGCATCACTTCCTTCTCTCAATAAAATAATGTGAACACTTAGCTTCGGACACTAATCAGCTTTTTGCACCCTCTCTTTCATTCTTATGAAGAGTTTCAGTTTGTGTCCACCAAATACGCAAACTAGATCACAAGCCACAACTATAAAAGCATGTGTAGTTCAGCATTTTACCAATGTAAGCAAAGATGAGCAAAAAGTTCAAAATTTTGAAATTTTTTACTCCTAAACCATGCATCATCTGCACAATAAATACATTTCAACAAAATGTGCTACCAGACCCCTACCCCACACTTATAATCTCACTTGTCCTCAAAGAAACAGAATTCAGCAGATGAGCATGAAGAAATACGACCTGATGCATGAATGCACAACTTTTTGCTCTACTGCACATGTTTGATATCAGCATTTCTGAGAAGCTATTCCTGATATTCTTGGCTTGCTAGCTCCATAATTCTTCAAAAATGCTTAGAAAATTTAAAATAAAAATAGAAAGTAGTAACATACTTGTCTTGGATTTTCTCCCAAGAAGCTATAAGTTTTTGGTCTCCAGATAGACTCTTTTCATGCTGGTTTACTCCTTGAAGTGCAGTCGTTCATTGACCTCTCAAGATCAGCTGGTGAGTTGTAGAGTTTAACTCTGTGATCACTCACTTTGAATATTTCTCCTTGATTACCTCTCAACTCCATGAATCCATAAGGTGATATTCGAACTATTTCATAAGGGCCAGACCATTTCCTGTTGAGTTTTCCAATGAAGAACTTAAGTCTTGAATTAAATGTTAGCACTTTCTGTCCCATAGAAAATGCTCTGGAGTTGATTCTTCTGTCATGGAAAAGCTTGGTCTTTTCCTTATAAATTCTTGAGCTCTCATAGGCGTCACGCCTTAATTCTTCTAACTCTGCAAGTTGGATGATTCTCTTCTCTCTAGCCTTATCCAAATCCATCTTCAAATGCTTCACAGCCCAATAAGCTTTATGTTCTAACTTCACTGGGAGATAGCAGGGATTGCCATAGACAAGTTTGAAAGGAGAGGTACCAATGGGCGTATTATAAGCAGTTCTATATGCCCAAAGTGCATCAGACAACCTCATGGATCAATCCTTGTGTGAGATTCCAACTGTCTTCTCCAAAATCAACTTAATCTTTCGGTTTGAAAGCTCAGCCTACGCATTTGTTTGAGTATGATAGGGATGGGAAATTTGTGCTTCACCCCATACTTACTGAGCAGATTATCAAATAATTTTTGCAGAAATGTGAGCCTCCATCACTAATAATGCACCTGGGAGTGCCAAATCTAGAAAAAAAAATGTTCTGTTTCAGGAACTTTGTGACAACAGCAGCATCATTGGTAGCAGTTGAGATTGTTTCCACCCATTTTGACACATAATCCACAGCTACCACGATATAGAGCTGTCCTTAACTAGGGGTGAAGGGTCCCATGAAGTCTATACCCCAGACATCAAACAACTCAACCTCTAAAATCCCATGCTGCTGCATCTCATTTCTTCTGGTCAGATTTCTAGTCCGTTGACCACTATCACAGGCTTGAATAAATCTGTGTGCATCCTTGAATAGAGATGGCCAGAAAAATCTACATTGCAGCACCTTCATTGCAGTTCTCTATCCTCCAAAATGTCCCAGAATAGGACTCATCTCCTCTTCAGGTACACATCTCCGAATCATTTGATCTGAGCAAATCTTGTATAAGAAAGGTTCTTCATAGAAATAGCTCTTGAGGTCATGGAAGAACTTTCTTTGCCGATAGCTGCAAAAAGGTAAAATGTTACACAATAAGTAATTAACAAAATCAGCATACCATAGAGCCTTTGCAGTGGACATGGCAAACACTTCCTCATCAGGAAAGGAATCCAGAATAGACACTGGTTGTGGAGCTGCAGTGGTGCTGTCTTCGAGTCTTGAGATATGGTCAGCTACCACATTGTCTATTCCCTTCTTGTCTTTGATCTCCATATCAAACTCTTGCAAAAGAAGGACCCATCTGATTAGCCTCGGCTTGGCATCCTTTTTGCTCATCGAATATTTGATTGCAGCATGATTTGAATATACAACAACTCTGCTCCCCAGAATGTAAGGTCTGAACTTGTAGAAAGAATAAACCACATCCAACATCTCTTTTTCTGTTGTGGAATAATTCAATTCAGCAACACTGAGCATCCTGCTTGCATAGTAGATTGTGTGAAATCTCTTCTCCTTGCATTGTCCAAGTACAAAACCCACAGTAACATCAGAAGCATCGCACATAATCTCAAATGACAGGTTCCAATCAGGTGCTATCATGATAGGGGCGGATATCAGCTGCTTTTTCAACTCTTCAAACGATTTTAGGCACTCATTAGTGAACTTAAATTTGGCCTCTTTCTCAAGTAGATGGCATAAAGGCTTGGCAATGAGTGAAAATCCCTTAATGAATCTTCTATAAAAAATAGCATGTCCTAGAAAACTTCGAACTACTTTCACTGTCATGGGAGGGGGAAGGCTTCTAATTGCTTCAATCTTGGCCTTGTCCATTTATAGGCCTCGTTTGGACACTTTATGGCCAAGAACTATGCCTTCTCTGATCATGAAATAGCATTTCTCCCAGTTAAGTACCAACTGCACTTCTTCACACCTTTCTAGTACCTTGCTCAGATTTTCTAGACACAGCTCAAAGCTGTCTCCAAAAATACTAAAATCATCCATGAACACCTCAATGATCTCCTCTATCATATCAGAAAATATGGCCATCGTACACCTTTGAAAGGTGGCACGAGCATTGCAGAGTCCAAAAGGCATGCGTCTGAAAGCAAATGTACCATAGGGACATGTAAAAGTGGTCTTTTCTTGATCTTCAGAAGCTATTGTGATCTGGTTGTATCCACTGTATCCATCCAGGTAGCTATAGAACTCATGACCAGCAAGTCTATCAAGCATTTGATCCACAAAAGGCAAAGGATAACGAACCTTCCTTGTTGCTTAGTTTAACTCTCGGTAATCCATGCATATTCTTCATCCTGTGACTGGTCTAAATGTGATCAACTCCTCGTTCTCATTCATCTGAGCTGTGAAACCACCCTTGTTGGGTACACGCTGCACGAGGCTGATCCAAGAACTATCAGAGATGGGATGTATCACTCCTGCATCCAAATATTTCAACACTTCTTTCTTCAAAACTTCCTGCATAACCAGATTCAGTGTTCTCTGTGCTGCAATCACTGGTTTCCTGCTTTCTTCCAAAATATTTTGTGCATACACATGGTCGGAGAGATTCCTTTAATATCAGCCAAAGTCCATCCTATGGCTCCTTTGTGCTTCTTGAGAATTTCCAGCAGAGCAGACTCCTGTGTATCAGTCAAATCTCTACTGATAATCACTAGTAAGCTAGCATTTTCTCTGAGAAAAGAATACTTCAAATGACTTGGAAGAGGCTTCAGTTCGAGCTCTAGAGGGTGCACAAGTGAATTTTGTTGAGGAGAGGGTTGCTCTCCAAGATATGTAAGTTCTCTCGGCTCCACACATTGATGCACTTTCATAAAGATTTTGCATTTTGCAACAGACCACTCTTTCAGCGCATCTTTGTGCTTTGTGGTCAAATAAGTGACCAAAGGGTCTTGCATACATCCCAACTCTGTGGAAAATTCTTCATCTCTTGCCTCCACAGCCAGACACTGCTCAGCATACTCAACCTCATCCAAATATTCTTCGGACATTTTCATTGCAGGATTGATTTTGAAACTCACCTCCTCATCTGCTATTTTTAGTTTTAACTCTCCTGATTTTATGTCTATCAGTGCTCCCGCTGTTCTTAAAAATAGCCTGCCAAGTATGATAGGAACTCTAAGGTCTTCGGCCATGTCCAGGATCACAAAATTTGCAGGGAAAATAAATATGTCAACCTTAACAAACACATCTTCAACAACACCTCTCAGCCTCCTCAATGATTTATCAGCAAACTGCAGTAGAATTCCAATGGCTTGAGGCTCTCCCATTCCTAATTTCTGAGATATAGAATAAGTCATTAAGTTGATGCTTGCTCCAAGATCACATAAAGCACGATCAAATGTTTGTTAACCAATAGAGCAAGGAACTGTGAAGCTCCCAAGATCATATAGTTTCGGTGGTATTGCTAGATTTTTGCAACCTAAAATTGCAGAGCACTCTGTTGTTAGAGAAATAAACTCATCATCCTCAATCTTCTTCTTGTTTGTCAAGATATCCTTCATAAATTTTGCATAGATAGGCATTTGTTCCAAAGCTTCAGCAAAAGGAACGTTAATGTGCAATTTCTTAAACACATTGGTGAATTTCCTGAACTTCAGCTCTAACTGGTCTTTATGGAGTCTTTGTGGATCGGGCAGCTTCTGCATAATCTCATCAATGAGCTCAACTTGCTTCCAGGGTTCCCTTTTCTTCAATTTGGCCTCCTGTTTAATTTTTCTGTTCTGCTTCATCTTCTTCTTTTGTTCTCGGAGGAATGACAGTAGATGGTGGTAGAACTGGTTCATCAACCTCTCGTCCAGACCTCAAAGTGATGACTTTGCAACTCTCTTTTGGATTGTTTTTGGTGAAGTTAGGTCCATGCGGCCTTTCTTGTAATTGAGATGTCAGCTGACCTACTACATTTTCCAAATTCTTGAGTGTAACTTGCTGATTCTGGAGCTGAGCTTGAGTATCAGCTTGAAAACTCATGCTTGCTTTCATGAATTGAGCCAAAATATCAGTATTTTTCTGAGTTGTGACTTTCAACGAAGTCATTCCATCTTTTTCCTTATTTGATGGGCCTACAGCAGAATTGTGATAAAACTAGTGTGTTGTTGGTTTCAATAGATGAGAATTCAAAGATCCTTGCGGATTGCTCCAGCTAAATCCAGGTGCATCATGTCTTCGAAAATTCTGGTGTTGGTAGCCTCCTTGCTGACCAAATCTTTGCTGGTTCTGCACATAATTCAGCTGTTCCATTTCTGCCATAGGAGTGTCATAACACTGACTAGATTGATGGTTTCCGCCACAAATCTCACAAACTGTTATCTGCACTGCATATACCTGACCCTGAGCTTGGTTTTTCTGTCCAGGCAGCAATTGGTCGAGCCTAGATACCATTTCCTTGACAACAGATGCTAAAGCTTCAATTTGGCACACACCTTGATTCACATGCGCAACTGATCTTGCTAATTTATCAACTGTCCATTTGTAGCAATTTTGAGCCAATATCTCCAACAACGCAAATGCTTGATTGTAAGTTTTCTGCATAAAAGTATTATTTGCAGCAAAATCAACATCTCTTCGAGCATCATGGTCCAAACTGAAATAGAATGCTTGAATTTGTCTCCAATATTGGAGTCCATAGTTCGGACAACTTCTCAAAAGTCCTTTGAATATTTCCCAGATCTCGTAAATATTTTCATGGCTTCTCTACTTGAAAGTCTGGATCTCAGTGAGTACCCTAGTTGTCCTTGAAGGTGGAAAGAAGTGAGATAGAAAAGTTTTTCTCAAATCCTTCCAGCTTTGGATGGAATCTGGTGGGAGACTGTATAACCAGTCTCTTGCTTTGTCCTTGAGGGAGAATGGGAACAATCTCAGCCACTGTGCTTCCTGATTTACTCCATTGATTTTTATGGTATCACAAATCTCCAGAAAAGAATCTAAATGGGTGCAAGGATTGCTGCTCTCGGCTCCTCTAAACATGGAGTGACTCTGCATAAACTCTGTATATATATGACGAACTTTTGACATGATATGTTGAGTATCAGATTTTTCATTTCTTAATAGATCAAATGGAGTTCATAATATATCAAATGAAGTTAACAAAATATGTCATCAATTTACCAAAATTATTGCAAACAAAGTTCATGATAAACCCTACACTAATAGAAACTCCTGCATAGGTCGTGCATGACCCCGTATAGAAGAGCGAGTTAATCCCGACTATCCGTGAAATCGACAGTCGTGTTTTACCCGACGACACGAGTCGTCCGTGTGCGTATTTAAACAACTCTTGCCGGATAGTTGGTCGGAGGTTCGACATATTCCGGCATCTGACAACATCCGTGGTTCTATCCCGCGACATATTAAAAAAGATTCGATTTGAGTCGAGTTGAGGTTGAAGGGTGTCTTGTTTAATTTTGAAGTTTATTTTTTCGACGAAAATGAGCTAGTGAAAAGTATTTCAGCGATAGACTATATTAAAATGTATTAAAACGATTTAGTATTTTATTTTTTTTAATGCCATTTAAACAACAACAACAAAAAAAAAATATTAAAAGTAAATTAAAAATAAAATAAACATTTCAACAATAATATTTTCTTAGTTGTCTAATTATTCCCGAATATACGCTGCTTGTATATTACGCGCAACAGATTTCCCTCTTTAGACTTCACCTTCGTCTTCGAAAACCCCAAACCCTATCCTCCTATTTGTTATCAGATCTACGAGATTCGTAAGCTCGAATGGGTTCCAGGCGACCGGATTTTGGTGACGGCGCTAGTCCTGGGTTCGCATAAGCTCAAATTTGATGTGTAATGCATTTATTAACGATAATTTTGGCTAAAAGGTGTTTGTTTTTCGTTTTGGATCAGAAAAATTTTTATAGGCGGTCTGGCAAAAGATACGACGTTAGGTTTGGGTTTTCTTCAGTCGTACTTTTTCATCATCTATGTACAAGAAAAATCCAAATGCCTGTTTAATTTGCTTTTTCTTATTATTATATTTGAATTTCTGCCTAGATACTTTCGTCAAGTACTTTGGGAAGTATGGAGAGATAACAGATTCTGTGATCATGAAAGATCGGCAAACGGGTCGCCCTAGGGGGTTTGGATTCATTACGTATGCTGACCCTGTCGCTGTAGACACTGTAATAACCGAAACCCATATCATAAATGGCAAACAGGTGAGACATTGCTTTATTTTCTTCTTATTTAAGCTTAGGTCTGTGATATGAACTACACTGCTTATTGAAAAATTTGCCGAATGTGTTTTAATGCCCTATGTTTTTAGCTTGAGGTGCTCTAAGCATATTGTTTTGGCTTATATAGTTTCTGTGGATCGTACATGAATCTCTTGAAGTAACTTTTTAATACAACTATAATTTCTTGATCACGCTCAAGATGTTGGCTTTGCACTTTTGATTACTACCATGTCATTTTTTTTGTATTGGTTGTTGGAGTTGCTCAAGTTATTTGTATTCTAGGTTGAGATTAAAAGAACTATTCCCAAGGGATCTGGGGATTCAAGGGATTTCAAAACGAAGAAGATATTTGTTGGTGGAATACCCACTTCTGTTATGGAAGGTGACTCTTGATATATATGCTGCATATGTTGATTCCATATGATTTATCTCAACTTACTTTAACTTTATCTACCTCATTTCCTGTTGCTGCCTTAAATTGCCTTGTTGTAGACGAACTCAAGGGTTTCTTTTCCAAGTACGGTAAGGTGGTTGAGCATGAGATAATAAGAGATCATGCAACCAAAAAGTCCCGCGGCTTTGGATTTATTGTGTTTGACAATGAACAAGTTGTTGATAATCTCTTAGCTGATGGAAATATGATTGACATGGCAGGTGCCCAGGTGTGTTTCCTAAGAAATTGATATGTTTTATTTAGCTGTGCTGCTTGTAACAGGGATGAGTACATAACCACTTCAAGTGGTCAGGGTTTACGAACTGGGGTTATTTTTTGTTGGGGTATGATATTATTTAGTGGGGTTCCAGTCTTCTATTTTATATGTCCTGCTATTTAGAATCAGGATATAGTACTAATACAGCATGCAATTTAAGTGTCACCAGGCGACCTTTCTACAGGTGGAAGTTCTAGGTTAACTTGCTTCTTTATTGTAGGTTGAGATCAAGAAGGCTGAACCAAAGAAACCCTCAAACCCACCCCCTGCTCCTGCATATGGTAGTGACTCTAGGGGACGCACATATGGTGATAGTTACGGTGGTTTTGGCGGCCCATATAACAATTATGGCGGTAGCAGTTTTGGCCCTTCTTCTTATAGGTCCATGGGATCAGGTTTCGGTGGTAGGTTTGGTGAGTATGGTGGATATGGTGGTGGAAGTGAGTTTGGAGGTCGATATGGGGATTATGGCAGTAGTGAATTTGGTTATAGAGGTGAGGGCCCACTTGGTTACTCAGGTCGATTTGGTTCTTATGGTGGAGGTTTTGGTGGGGGATATGGTGGGGGGCTAGGTACATATGGCCGTGGCCGTGGTGGTGGTGGTAGTGGAGGTTATGGGGCTTATGGTCCTAGTGCTGGTCCTGGTGCTGGTTCTGGTTATGAGTCTGGCCCGGGTGCTGGCTATGGCGGAGCAGGAGGGATTTATGGGGGTAGATCAGGTTATGGAAATCGGTTCCATCCCTATGCCAGATAGATGTCCCTAAGCATCTCCTAGGAGCTCTATCAGGTCTCTTGGCTACTCCTTCCCGTGGCTCGAAGTTGACTAGGCTGTTTCAAATACTAGCAAAGGAGACTGTTCCTAGAAGTTCTGAAGAGCCTAGTTTCTTTCTACGTTTTCCTATTTACTCACTAGATTGTACAAGTACTAGCAGCTAGAGACTGTTCCTAGAAGTTCTGAAGAACCCAATTTAATTTGTTTGCCATTTGCTATTCACTCTTTTATCAAGTATGTTGTTAGCAGATTAATGAATTATAGGACCTTATCAATATACCACTACTGCTTTTGAGAACTAGGCATCATTCCTACTAATTTTTGATTCATATTATATATTTTATTTTAGGTCTTACTATATCTTTCTCATCTCTGGTTATATGCTAGCAATTTCAAATATGTGGCTCCTGCCTTGAGAAGCTTTTGGTTCATATTACATATTTGTTCACTAACCCGTACTAATTTTTGGAGTCATTTTTTTTTGTAATATAGTCTTTTATTTATGCACATGACCTCTAGAATCCATAAAAAAATTCTCAAGTCTCTTCCACGTTCCTAGATAAACCTAATAGGTTCAGTGACTTCCGAAGTACCTGATTTTTTAGTAAGGGGTTTACATGAATTCACATTACTCGCAATTTCTGATGATTCTTGAAGTTACAGATTCTGCATTCCTATGAAGCTTGTTGCTGAATTAATTTGGCCACTTCTCAGAGAACTGAACTCTACGTCTATTTTTATTTCTCCTTTGTAATTTTTTCCCTTCAAGTATTTGATTTGTAACTTATATGCAAGATGGGGTTGTGCCTAGTTTTCTTGAAATAAACCATTATTGGATTCATATTAAATTTTAGTTTGCTTATTAACCTCTTTACTATTAGTGAGCCACAAAATATTTATTACTAATCTCTTAACTATATTTAAACGAACTTTGGCTTGCTAGATGACCCCCTATAAAATACTTTTTTTTAATTAAAGCTTGTCGGTGTAGGTTTGCATAAAAGGCTCTTACTACATGGAGTGTGTGTTTGTAAATGCTTTCACTTTGGTAGTGCACTTTTAAATGGAGAAAATTTAAAAAAAGTGATTTGTAAAAAAATAATGTGTGTTTGTAAAAATTATGGTACTACAAGAAAAATTCTAAAGTAGTGTTTGCAATTGGAAATAACTTTTCTTAGAAAAGTTTTATTTTACCATTAAATCTTAACAAATTTAACAATGATGGTCCGCAGAAAAGATTTTGGGGGTGAAAATGCATAAAATGTCTTTTATGTATATTTTGTTTATTTTTAAAAAAGTCATCGCTTGTTTTTTCACTGCAGAAGCATCTTTTCTCATATTTTTGGATTATAGGTCAAAGCGACATTTGCACCTTTAAGTTGAGGCATAAGTAAATTTACCAAACACTCAAAAAAATAAAAATACGGTACAATTTCCAAAATTAGTTTTCAGTAGCGTTTGCAAATACTATCCAACTCTGATCCTAGCATTTATGAATGAATACATAATAGCCCAAATGCAAGTCGTTAAATTATTACACGCCCCAAAATAAACTATAAAAGAAGACGGAGCGGTTATTTATAATTTCACTATAAAAGTTTATGGTGATTGAATAGTTCTTTTTTGATGTCCTTGTCTGCAATTCACTGCAAGGAAGTAGGTAGAGAAGAATATACAAAATTGAAATACCATTACAGGTTTGCGATCACCACTGGCGGTGCAGGGCGGTGCAAATTGTCGGTGCACCACTGCCCCTCCAAACTAGCGATGTGGTCCTGCACTGCACTTTTTTTTTACAATTAGTGTGTGATGTCGTCATTTCCTCATTTTTTTTATATTTTTTTAAATTTTTGTTTGTTTGTTTTGTTAAAGGTTAAGTCTTTCATTATTTGGATT
>JAOYMZ010000018.1:902738-934443 GCA_025802335.1 Pinguicula primuliflora | reverse complement strand
TGATGATCCTGTCGTCGAACCAGCACGAGCAAGAGATCCTCAAGACAGGATTCTACATCGATGATCGTCTCTCCCATTTCCTATTTACTTAAAATAAATGAAAAAAATCTCAGTGATTTATCAACTAAGGGGCTATGCGAAATGCATAAAATCGGCTTCATCTACCAGGCTCTTCCAACTTCAAATTAATACATAGTCTGGGGGCTTAT
Organism: Pinguicula primuliflora; assembly: GCA_025802335.1. Classification (NCBI taxonomy): domain Eukaryota; kingdom Viridiplantae; phylum Streptophyta; class Magnoliopsida; order Lamiales; family Lentibulariaceae; genus Pinguicula; species Pinguicula primuliflora. The sequence goes on along the minus strand of JAOYMZ010000018.1, from coordinate 934,234 downwards.
GGAAGGGGTAGCTCCGGAAATCCCCAGGAAGATCGGAGTATGGAAATTCCTCCTCCCTTTAGTCCAGTTTGAACCCCACTCTCCTGAGAATGGCTTTCTTCCTCGTGTTCCAGAGCTACCTCTGATAAGCATGATAGACTGTTTGGTTTGGACCAGAACATGCTTAAATCTGCCTTCTCATCTGTTCTTGGTTCAGGACAGAACTCCAGTCGTACTTAGCTCTTTATCCTCTATGTGGAAAAGTTTAGTATTGAAAAATGAATGGAACGAGTGGACAGCCCTCACGCCTCTCAATCATAAGATCCCCATGCTTTTTTCCCCTGTGGCTCTTATGATTGAGAGACTGGCTACAACCGCAGGTTTTTTAGTTCATCAGAGACAAGGTGAAATTTTGTCCACTCTTTCCTGGCCCTAGGAAGTTCTTCTGCTTCAATTGAGTCTTTCCCGCTTCGATGTGTAGGTTTCACTAGAAAAACTTGTTTGGATTGATGATTCTGAAATCTCTCTGGCACAAATACAGAAGAGAAGGCTCAAGAGACCTTTGGATCACTTTTTTCGGGCTGGTCCGAAGTTGTCGGAACGAATCCTTTGGCTTTTGTGAAATCTTCGGTTTTTTCCTCTATCTGGTCAGAGGATGGAGAAACTGATAGTCCGATTTCCTATGACGGCCTTTCATGAAAAATCGAGAAAAAATGATTTGAAGTGGTCTATAATTTACTGAATACTCCTCGGTATAACTCATGCGTGAAAGAAAGCCCCGCCTTTTGAGGGAGGAATGAAACTTTTGAATTCTTATCTCCCGGCTTACTATTCTTTGGCATAGGGGTTGTCGGGTGAACAATATAATATGATTCGAAAGAGGGTCATCGGCGCTAACCTTTGAGGAAAGGTGGAATCGTTGGTGGGTTTGGGGTTTAGAAGCTAAACGGGTAACTCAAGGACGTTAATAAGGGAGTCCAATAAGGTCTTAATTCAACGCTTCAACCATAAGGAATGAAAGCATAGTATCAAAAAGTGTTTTCAGCTGAATGAAAAAGTGATCCTATAACCCCAACTGGATAAGCGAAGAATGCTCCTTGCCGGGGTATGAAAGAAGGAGGAAATCCCCTTGTAAGCTAGGATAGTGCCCATAGAAAGAGTTTTGTCCAAGTCTGCGATTCTGTAGTTAGCCAGTTCAGTAGTTCAAATAAATCAAATAGTTGCGCGCTGTAGGAGCGGGGCAACGAGAGAAGTGTGCCTGTAGAAAGAGATTTCAGACTGAGCCCGTAGTTCACATAGATAGGTATTATAGCCGCGAACCCAAAGGGATCCACTTACATAGTAAGTCGCTCACTTGAGGAATTTATTAATAGGCGCAACGTAGCCTTCCTTTACTTCTAATCGGTACTAACCACCAAATAGATTAAGGCAGCGATCTAAGCGCAGCGCAGAAAGGAATGGAGGCTCGACGTAGTTGAGTGCGAAAGGGATTTGATCACGATAGCACGATAGATGGGTCATTCATTGTACTCTCGGTAAAGAAGAAATGGGAGATCGGGTTAGGAGACTGATTCAGCCCCACTCCCTGAGGGAAGTCTCAGTCAAGTAGTTTGCCGGTGAAGTAAGAACTTTAGTAACAACAAGAAATCGAAGTCGTAAATCTACAGGTCTCTTGAGCTTTTCTAAGGTCAACTTTTAAGGTAAAAAACTCATTCTCGAACGACTTAATAAAATTTATTGAGGAAAGGAAAATCCCAATATAGCCCGTATTTCTTCAAGCAGGCTCAGTCGAATCAAGCTGGTAAGCCAATAAAGTGCTGTTCCTTGTTCTAGGTAGCTCGCTGCAGTCAGGTTGTAGGAAAGAGATGGACTAAAGCACCTACTCTACTCGAGCGGAGAGTTTGAACGCTTTCTCGCAGTCGAAGGCTCAGGAAGCAAGCAAGAACTGAATAGAATGTCCAAGGGGAATCCCGTCCTAAGTGGGGAATTCCAACATATCTTCTTTTGTCGAAGCTTACATCTGAGACTTCGTATCTAGAAAAGAAAGTCCTCTCGCGATCAAGGGCTTTTCCACCTTTCAACACTCTTCGAACAATCACGCTATCTGGGTATGAGACGATGGTCTGACACTATACGGTCCAGGGCCACCTGATGGATATTCCCAAATGTGGATTCTATTTAATCACGAGTCCATACCACAGACTGACAGGTCTTGAAGAGCCTCAGAAACTTGAGAAATTCCAAAGAGAAGGTTGAGCCTCAGCTCTTAGAACAGGAACCCATTTTCAGAAAAAATGGTGATCCACCAAGACAAGCCGGAAGAGAAAGCTTGACGCCCTTCTCTCTTAAACTAGCTCGCTGGCTGTAATGGACTCAAGGAATGATAGAGACAGGCTTTAGTGGACCTTAGACAAGGCCAGGTGTAGGCTGACGACTTCTTACCCTTTGCTGATAGGATCAGGATCAATACAGACTATGAGCCAAATGAGCCAACTCATTATGCAGATGGAAGTACATTTTGTGCTACAGCCCTTCCCTATCTGATAGGCGACGAAGTGGGCTGCAATCCGGTTAAAAGCCAAGACGGATCCGTTTCTTTTTGCAAATATACGAGAATGTGAGGCTCGAGAGACCTTCTCTTTTTGGCCCTTACTTTCCTTTTGTGTAAAGTGTTGTTTGGGGAAGATGTCCTTCTAACTTAGAATGAATGATGCTGCTCCGCTGCCACTGCTGTCACCAGGAAGATACCTTTATTAAGAGATTGGAGGAACATGTGGATGAGTAGATCACGATGTCATCGAGATAAACCACCACGAATTTGTCCAGGTCTGGATGGAACACTTTATTCATAAGAGTGCAAAACGTGGCCGGTGCATTGGTGAGACCAAAAGGCATAAGAAGGAACTCATAAGAACCGTACCTTGTCACCACAGCAGTCTTTGACTCGTCTCCTTCTGCAATCCGTACTTGCCAATATCAGGCAAGTCAATCTTTGAAAACCACTTGGCTCCCTGGTCGAAGAGCTCACCAATGAGCGGGATCGGATACCTGTTTCGTACCGTGAACTTGTTTAAGTCCCGATAAGATACGCACATGCGTAGAGATCCATCGTGCTTCTTTTGGAAGAGTACGGGTGCGGCGTAGGGGGACTTGGACGGCTGGGGGTAAGCCAACCAGTAGAAAAAAAGTGGTTGCAAGGTTCTGCAAGACTTGTACCAGTCAACGATATCCCTCTATGCGGCAACTGCTATTGCAGCTACTCTACTAGAAAAACCAACCCTCTAGTCCAAGCCCGGCCCTCCCGAAGTGAAAGAAAGGCACTTCGTTAAGGCGAGCAGGGGTCCCGCCTGAAAACGAATAGAGAGTCTTTGACTTGGAAACTTTTTTCTAGATTTTCTTTTTTGGAAAAATTTGAAATTTTATTTAACCACAAATGAATACAAACGTCTTTGGCCATAGCCATACAGTGAGAAAACTAAAAATCTATGCTAGGGAATGAGAAAGCTCCAGTCCTGGACTGTGACTTTTCCATCTCCCTCCTGGACTACTCAGTAGGTATGTCCTCTACTTGTATTACTCTGCCCCTCCGAGATTCCAGGCTTGGCCTGTGATCTACCCTTCAGAAGTAATATGTAGTCCGAGGTGCAGTTTTGAGTCTGTATTCATTTGGGTGTTCAAGTGTTAGGCGTGTCCTGAGTAACTGATAGCCGAGTCCTTGGGACGAGGAGGCCTGTGGGACAGTAGAAAAGCCTGCATCCAATCTCGCTCGAAAGGTAAGTATATAATGTACAGTTTGAAGAGTTTGAGGAGTTTAGTAACACTGAAGTCTTTTGAGGACATGAGCAGCGTACCTGTTGCTTCGTCCATGCAGTTTGGCAAGAATGCAGGTACTAAGGCTAGCTGCTATCTCTCTGAGTGTCTCCTCTGTGCACTCGGACTATTTGTCTGATGAAGGGCTTCATTCCTAGCACGCCAGATACCAGCTATTGCTTCTCCCAGAGCTGCAGCTCGGATGTTAAACATGAGCGAAGAAGAAGAGGGAGATGATGCAAACAGAACAACCAAGTCAGTGAGTAAAACTGTAGTGGGGAGAAACCCCACTGCCCTCATGATTCGAGTGAAAATGTAGCTAGAGAAAGCACACTCAAAGAACAAATGAGAATGAGATTCAAACTGGTTGATGCATAAAAGACAATCTTTCTCCAAGCATATTTGGAAAGTCATCAACACTTCGTTCCTTAGTAGAAAGGCGCTGTTTGATGGCTAACCAATGAATAAAAGAAGACCGAGGTGGAGATAAGGTGTTCCATACCTGTCTTACCCAAGGGACAGTGATGGAAGGAGGTACAAAGGCTTTGTAGAGCAATGGTATACTTACCTCTCTCCCTTGCCTTATAAAGCTGGGGTCCTGGACTTGGGGGAGAATGTGTAGAAGTTCATCTCTGATTAACAGAAGCTTGCGCCACCAAGGTGAATCATCAGGCCTACCTTGGACTTCCCAGATGCTGGACTGATTTAGCTTATATGCAAGCAGCCATCTGTCAAGATGTTCCAGGCCATTACAGACTTGTTCCATCCTAAGACTTCTTTTATATTCAGACCTCCCTCAGAGTGATCTCTACTAATTTCCTTCCAGGCGACTAGACTTCTACTGCTTCCTACTTTGCCAGCCCGCTTCTACATAGCCCCTCTATTTTCTTGATGACCCCCAAAGGAATAGGGAACACTTGACTCCAATTTGATACTGAGTAGCACAGCCTTGATCAGGAGTAACCTCCCAGCGTAGCTTAATCTGTGGTTCTGCCAGCTCTGGATACGGCCTGTGATCCTCTGGAGAAGGGGGAAGTAGCCCGTTTTTCTGAGTGATCTTGGTTGGAGTGGGATACCTAAGTATCTGATGGGGAAGGATCCTTCTTGGAAGCCCCAAAGGTCCAGGATTTGCGCCTTAGCATCGTCTGAAACACCTGCAAACCTGACTTTTGTTAGGGCTAAAATGCAGTCCAGAGAACTCCTGCAAGACGTCTTGAAGAACTTCCATAGAGCTGAGGTCACCCCTGCAAAAAATAAAATGTCATCTGCAAATAACAGTTCACATAAAAAAAGTCCACTGATAGAAGAGGGTTTTTCAGATTTGGAAAGTGGTTCATACTGAATGGTGGGGACGGGAGCTACAGCGGCAAGGGAGTTTTCCGACCTCAGCTGCCAACCGAGAGCTACAGATGAAACTAAAGAGGTCTTCCGATACCAACTGTGATCCATGGAAGTACTCTATTACATTCTGTAAGAAAGGAGCGAACGAGCAACATACAGCAGCCAGTCCTTTAGCAGCAGGGAAGTTGACTTACCTACCTACCTTAGCAGCCAGTACTCAGCGACAACAGAGGGCGCCTAGATACGAAAAAACAGGGGTCTAAAACACCGTATTTTTCGTTGAACAGCGACTTTCTTTACTAAACGAGGTTTTAGATCGGACATGTTTTCTATTTCCCCGTATTTTTCATTGAAAAAGGCAACTTTGACAATGAAAACGAAGGGAAATATCATATAGAAAACAAACAAACATAGTCGTCCCCCTATTCCCATTCAGTATGAATGGTGGGGGACGGGATCCCGGTATCCGCCGCCGGTTGGCTTGCTAAAGCATTCTCAGGCAGTTAGAGCGGCCTGCCGAGAGGCAGGGGAGAAATACCAGACTAGGCATCGGTCCTCCAATAAAGAATGCTCGCCCAGCTTGATGGACACCCGAGCTGGATTAATTGCTGGTCTTTAATAAAGAATGAACGCTGACCAGGCAATTCGCGTGAATTTCGGCTGTCGTTTTACCTGGGTTATTAGGGGCGATCTTTCCTATTCGACAAGCCCTAATAGGTGTCTGGACTGCAGTCGGTGACGCCCCGGCAGTAAAGACTGAGTTATGCCACCGGCAGAACAAGTCCAAACTGCTGTCCGATTGTAGTGGATGCATGTGGGAAGCACCCTTTGTCGGAAACGCTAGCTTCGGAGCGCGAGTAGACAAACCTACCATTGTGATGTATGTTATCTGGGAGTGAAGTTTAGTTTCCTGTTGAGATAGGAATAATTCCTAGGGCTAACGGTTCTCCTTAACTAGGGGAGTGGTAGCAATAAGAATTAGCGTTCCTCATTTCCTAAATCTATCCCCTCTGGTTATCGGGACAAAGTAGAAACCGTAATTGGTTGAAACAATGGACCTAGATATCCGCTTATAGTAAAGAAGGATGGCCCTCCATTCTAGTAAGAGGAAGGAAAAGATTAAAGAAAGGTACCCAAGGAAGAAGAGAGATCTCAACTTTGGAGAAAGGGAATAATCCGATCTGGTAAAGGAAAGCGAGGGATACCTTTATGGGCAACTCTGCTTAAGCGTTACTCATAGGTAATATCAATCATAAGGCCCACCTTATAGATGGCACACTTACTCGGGGACCATCTAGAAGGCCGCCCATCTTGAGTGATGATGCCAAAGATCTCCCAAGATCGTTCGTTCGCTAGAGCTTGGAGCCTCATACTTTCTATAGTCAGTCAGTTTGAAACGTATGGGTCTAGCTGAATAACCGATCCGTTGGTAACGCATAACCCCCCCTTGTACTATTCTGGTGTGTTAGACAAGGGGGTTACTCGCGATTGAAGACTAGGCTTCAGTTCAGGTTCGATTCCTGATCGTGAGCATAACAAAGGAAGTTACTACTTTGTTTGCTATTTCCTGATGTTTTTTCCAAGATCTTCAATCAGTCACGTCCCTAGATGCAGAGAATACGTTCTTTGCGTGGTCTCTCGAGACATTGTTTTCTGACCTGAACATCCAATAGAAATAGAAGACAAGTAGAGAACAACTCTTAGTAGAGACTTCTATACTATCTCAACTTCTCTTTCCCTCCGCAAAGCCTTACCATCTTCTTTGGTAAGCATCACATAAGGAATCGGTAACCCCCTTCTGAATTGACCTATCGAATAGACAGATGTTACGGTCGTCTCTTTCTAGGCAAATGATCTACTGCCGGTTCGAGAGACCTGTGGAAGAGTAGGTTCTCGGGTAAGCTAGAAAGACAGAAGAAAGATACGAGTCTTCGCGTACAGAAAAAAGTGCTATTCCGCACGCATGAGATTCCAGAGGGTCAGAGGTCCCATAATCATAGGGAGTAGCAGCAGCAGTAAGTAGAGGGAAACTAAATGAAATGAAGAAGGTACTCTAGCTCTCACCAATTCTTCTTCGCGGATTAGGCGGGTACAGGATTCGAACAGATCTCCGCAACGGGGGACCAGGTCTGAGGGTAACATAATAGTCTCCTTACTTAGGCAAGTATTCAAAGTGAGATATGTTTCGACATCAAAAGAAATCTGGATCTACTCGAAAGAACTAGTGTGAATGTGGCTCTCGCAAACAAGAAACCCCTGTTATTAAAGGGCTTTCAACTTTCCAACCTTCCTCCTGTATCTCCCTGGATCTGCCTCATCCTGATCAGCTATCAGTATGTTGATCCATAGGTGTATCGACTGGCTTGGATCCCAACATCTCTGTCTCATGTTGCAGGTCAAGAACATACTTTCTCTGAGATAGGAGACTCGTCCTTATCCAGGTTTGTACCCAAACTTTCCCCAATTTGGGAGTCAATTCCTCTATTTCTCAGTTTATTACGCGCGCCAATCAGTGAATAAATATTCAACGAGATCCCTCGGCTGTCCAACTTGAAAAGCTGGCTTGGATTCTGAACGGCAATTACTCAGTGAGACCGGCAGGCATCGAATCGGTTGCCACCTTTCAAATAAAAAGAGTAGTATGTCTTATTCTATCATGGATTAAATAACCCAACACTAAGTAACCTGAATAGCAGTATTTCAGGTTACTTAGTTCTTCGTCCTGGTGTCGACTGAAGAAAGACCTCTATGGGTTGAGGCAGGATCAGAAGCAGGTCTCTTGGGCCTTGTTTTCCCACTACGACCTGGCTTTGGGACCTTTCAGATCATATTAAACCATTTATTTCTCTATGGGAATAGAGCTCCAGCAACCAGAAAGACGATAGCGTCACAGCTCTTTCATCAGCTTAGGGGAGCCTACCGAAGATTGGGACCTATAACATGCGCCTATAAATGTTACAGGGAAGAGATTTACTTCGAAGAAAAAGATCGGAAGCCTTCTCAACTCAGTTAATCTATGGTCGTTTCTAGCTTGTCGAAATCGTTGGACGGCCTTCCCATCATGACACAATATGGGTCTTTTCAGGACCAGCGGATCGACTCTAAAGTAGACATCCACGCCGATTCAGACCAATCTCCGGTGGATCTAAACAATTCGAGGTCAAAAGGTCCAATAGTTAGACCAATACGCCATCATAGACTGGATTAGAGCCAATACCGTAACTTGCAGAAAGATCACCGCGTAATGGAGACTCGCTTTTCTTTTAAAAAAAGATTGGATTGGTAACACGCGCGCCAATGTTTTTCAGGGGAATATCAGCATTCCGGCAGTCTCCCTTCACCGGAACTCTTCCATGTGATTTCGAGAAAGATAGTTCAAAAGGACGATTCTCCTATCTGTTCAGTCTTCTCTTCCTTCTACTCGAATCTCTTTCCATGTATAAATCTCTTTTGCCTTAAACACCTGTTGGAACTTTCACTATGAATGATTAGTTTTGAGAAGGTTTTTGAATTCCTTTCTCAAGAAGAAAGAACCTTAACGGCCTTGCCTTACTCTATAGGCAGGAAAGGTGTGGGTCTACACACAAACTCAAGCTCCCTTTAGTTCTAACCGGACGCTTTCGACAATCGGAACCGTCTCTTCTTTCTTTTTGTGGGTAGTTTCCTTTAGCTCCTGGTCTAGAGGGATCTCCTTAGGTGACCTGATTCTAAGACCGCTCGCAGTGAGGGTTGCAGAAGGGGTGAGGCTGACCGACGACTGACCTTGTCCCTGAACAAGAGATCTTCGACTGTCGAACGGTCCACGCCAACGTTTGTCTTTTTCAACTCCCTCCTATACGATATAGTTCATTCGCTTCTGCCTCAAGGTCAAGGTGCTTGATGATTCATCAAAGAGAGAATTACTGGAATATTACAAACCAACTGAAATTGGAGGTCAAAAAGTGGTGAAACCACCTAAAGAAGTTATTCAAGAAGGGATCCGGCATTGGCATCATCTTTGGCAAGCGTCACTTTCTGGATGGATTCCCATTGGCCCATTTGGCTTCTTTGTCTATGGACTGAGGGGATCCTTTCAAGAGATTCCACTTGCCAGTTGGTTTTTCTGTTCTCGTGGGGGGATTGGCCACTTCCAGCCAATGCTTCTCATCTTTTGATGGGTCTTTCCTAGAACGTAGAGTTACAGGAGGGTTTATTTAGTTTCAGGAAAGAACTGGCATCTAATTGAATTGATGATTTCTCTCCTTCGTTAGAATTGCGGAGATGAAGGATCGTAAAATGTAAAGAGAAAGCGAAGTCACTTCCGGATTTATGGGGACCCGCGAGACCAGGCATACCCTCCTTTTCTGGGTCATAGATGCCTTTCACAGTTGTCTTTTGAAAGGTTTCTAAAATAATGAAGCTGAAAGAAAGACATCCTGGTTAGGAGCATGCGGAGAACAATCGAGGTACGTGAAACGGTAGCACTAAAGAAATAGAATCGTTTAAAAAACCTCGTATCAATAGAGGTACGACTAGAAAACCTTTCCATTCTTATGGATAGAGGTAGGATTCTGGGTATTTAGTAGAAGAAGATGCGAATGTCTGACCTGACTCTACGAGAAAGAGGGATAGGCCGTTTCATAGACTGTTAGAAACACTGCCTCATAATTCCAGGCTTATCTGCTGAACACTACACCTCGATTAACTGAGGAGTCACATATGGGAAGGATAGATAGAGAACTTTTTCTTTAGCTCGGTGATTTCAGTGGCTCTTCCCTTTCATCCATCTCAACTGGCGTTCTCAGAGTTATAGGTTGGATAGCATCTGCACTTCAACTCGTTTCGTATACTGAATTACATCCACCCCGAAAACTCTTGAATACTGTTGTACAACAAACATAGGACATAGATAATGATAGCCTCCAGCGTATATTGACCGAACTGATCTATAGTACTATTAGAAATTCTTTTAGGTCAATTTTTATAATAAAAAAGATGACGCGCTTATAAGATCCTTTACTATCAATAGTTCCCTTCAGTTGGTTCGGAGAAGAACCGACCGATGCTTACTAGCGGACCGGATGCTTCCTTCTCTTTCGCAAGACTCAGCTATAGATTTGAAAAAGCCCTCCTTCCTAAACAACATCAACCCATACACTCAAGGAAAGCCGGAAGTGCCACCACAGCCGTCTTGTCTACGGGGAGGCCGCCGAAATAGACCAACCCTGCTACCACTGATGATTTCGTAGAACTGGATAGTTGTTCAGTCACTACTCGGACAAAAAGGCAGTTAGAATTCTAAGAACGACAAGGGTATGAGTCCATTTCACCTACGTTTGTCAATAACATTATAGCCTTTCCTTTCATAAGAGTATCCATACTAAATAATCCGCTATCTCAACAACCCTTTTTACTGTTCTCGAATAGGTTCTTTCAGGTTTCATTTAGTTGAGCGTATGTACCGGGATGATCTCAGTAGAATAGAAATGCTTGTGCTTCTTTCTATGTATATGGATGAAAGTCCCTAAGAGTAGTAGTTCAGGGTGACTCGATGTTTTCAGGACGGACAAGCGTAACAAGCTTTAGCGAATCAAAAATGACACAAGTCTGATCATCTCAGTCGACTCTAAGAACTTCATTCGTACTCTTGAGACTCATCATGATTCAAGCTGATCAAGGACTAATTCGTGCCCACTGGCACCTTTCTTTTAAGAAATTGGTTAATTGTCGAGAAGCCTGGCAAACTCTTGTTTTAGCTTTAGACAACATGGGTATAGCATAAAACTCCTTCCGGTCTTTTGCGACCCTCAGGCGCTACTCACGAACAACTGATGCTCCAGCAGTTGAACCCGTTGCCACTGAACCTCCACCGCTCACCGGGAACCTCAACCGAAAAAAAGACTCGCTCTAATGAATCTCCAGAAAGAGACTTGACTCAAGTGCGCATCTTCAGATCTAGTCCGGTTTCTTCGCGAACGAAGTGAACGCGTAAAGTCTAAGGGTCTACCCACCAAGAGAGAGCTGCACATGGTCCCATTGTTTGAGTCTGCGGAGACGGAATGCCCGGGCTAACAGCCAATTCAAGATCCTTCTATAGTTGCTCCATATGCTTTTTGGGAAGCCCATTCTTATTCATGAAAGGGGGACTCGGGGTGATGAACTCTCTTTCCTATTCGAATCATCCCCATGTTCTCCGGAATAACAACAACTTGAAGGGGGGCCTCATGCTCCTTGTGAATAAGCATTTCCCCGGGCGGGAAGGTCTCGAGAAAGCCTGAAGTCTTTCCTGGCGAGGTGATGGCTGTTGGTCACGACGACTCAGATGATTCATCGACATCTGAGATTCATTTTGAAACCAATGGGGACATTCATTGGCTATTGTTAATGTCCATCTGAAAGATAGACCATTTGAATTTCCCACCATCTACCCAGAAAGATCAAATTTGGCTCACAAATCATATCTGCCCCCCGTCTTCAACAAGCTAAAGTGACCTCTACGCTTCGTCCCCGGCCCGAGGAATCGAAGCAAGGTAGGACGGGATTCGTTCTGTGTGCCTTTGCCTTCGGGCAGGTAAGGCAGCCGCCAGCAAATGGATATTCATCCATCTACAATCAAAGAGTCGCACAGGCTTTGCCTTCCGCAGGAACAGGCCTCAGCTGATACAAAGACCTTATTTATCCGTAGAGAAGAGAATGACATTGTCATTGTTCCAAAGCCCCAGAAACCCCTACTCCAACCCTTTCTGGCGAGAGGAATATCTAGAATAAGTTTCAAGAAGGGTGCGGTACATTCGGAATATGATCAATGCCAATCGAGCACTTACTTTGGGAGAAGTCTTAAATGCCTCTGTACAAGAAGGAGCGTCAATAAAGGCACTACGCGATATTAGCCTTTGTGTGAGAAGAGACCCGGTGAGTGGCAGTGAGAGAGCGTCTTAATGGATGAACATGTGCCCTTGAGGGCGGCTACTGAGAGAGGACACCACTGAATGACCTCCTTCTCTTCCTTCGTTCTATGTTGTCTTTGACAGTGCGTTGATGAAGAACAACGTAGGAATGTGATCGATCTGACTGAGTCCCTTGCTGCTGCCAAGAAGCTAGTCAAGAAGAGTCAAAACCAGAGAAGCTCTTCACTTTCACTCCGCCTCACTAGGTGTTTTTCCTTCTACAGCAATGGGCACTACGGGAACCTAGAGGGTAGTCCGGTGGCTGAGGCCTCGCCTTACCGTAACTGCACCCATACGACTGGACGTGACAAATCATGGCCACTGCCATCACCCCAAGATGGAGAGTGGTTCGCCAAGAGCTATGGGAGATATAACAGCAGAATAACCAAGGCGCTATGTAATTGCCCAAATAACCAGCCCTTTTATTCTTTGAACAGGAAATCCTTGACGTATATTTTTTATGTCATACTTCATCCTTAGTTGCATCTGAAAAAACAGAGGTCTCTTGAGCCTTCAACTCATTGTCTGCGGAACCCTTTAAAACAGGAAGAAGGGGGCCAGAGTGTTACTAGGACCTGGGTTATAGGACGAGTCTCTTAACGCGATCTTCTATTCATTCGGATCGACATGAGAGTCCAACTTAAACAAAATCCTCCATGTGCACAGAGAGATTTTCAATGTTAAAAAGGACTGGAAAACAGCTACACCCCACCGGAAAAAGAACTCATTATATTTATCAAGGAGTTATTGGATGCGGGCTTTATCCGCTATAGCCTTGTAAAACTCTGTCTCCACAATAGTATCGGCCATTTACGCTCGCCTAAGAAGGAGCTGTGTCCTTCACCATCTCACTCGGCAGTAAAGGTATCACTCGTATCCTCTAATCCTAGAGGCATCAGCCGAACCCCTTCTGCCAATTATAGGGATAGCTTTATCTGTTATCGAGGTTCGTGTGGATTGAAGTTGGTATTGTGGGTTGTTTAAGTGAGGAAACTTTTGCAGAGTCCGTCCTCAGCAAGTTCAAGTTTCAACCATATGGATCCTGCCATGTTTGAGATTCCTTGTTGACTATTTGTGGAGCGGACTTCACATCTCTTAATGGGGTAAATCTTACCTTCGGTCTGAAAGCAGATGTCACGCTGGGCTTACCTGCAGCTTGAGCAATAGAGAAAATACAATTTTTTCTTAGCCTATGGGGAAAAGGTCCAATCTTTGTCAGCCTTTCTTCTTTTTCCGGTGAGTCGGAGAAAATAGTCAGACCGCCCAGAGAACCACAGGTACACCCCAACATAGATTCTCCGTTCCTTTTAGTGACTGCATGTTGTAAGTCAGAATATCAGCATACTTTCGTTCCTTCTCCTATGGCATAGGGTGGCTGGGCTGAAACTGATGGGAGTCGACTCAACAAAGGTCTGCACTCCAAGAAAGCGGCCGGGCTTACCGGGCCTTTTGTCGAGCTAAGAGGTAGCATCTCTTTTTATCACATATTGCTTCGGAGTATCACCCACGTCGCATAACTATATAGCACGCGTCTTGTCGCATTAAGTTCGAAGCAGCCCAATAGGGACAGCACACCCCCCACTTCAAGCGCACCTCTGTATTTTCCCGCCAATCCCTACGTGTAGCCCCTAATCCGTGTCATATCCTTGAAAGTCGGATCGGGTAATTGATTTCCGATCGATGTTCAGTAGCATCATTTATCTCGGGCGATATCTTGCAGATATGGCATAGGAGAATCCGGTGTCGCAGGGGGGTCCGGAGACTCCTCAGTGAGTATGCTCTTCAAATAATCTGCTGCTCCAGATAGACAGCTAAGGGGAGAGCGAAAGCTGTCCATTTGGTCACCAGAACGGGAGGAGTCACAGCTACGATGGCCATAGCAAGAGCACACCACACAATTGAACAGACAACCTTTCTCTAAAAAGAGCCTCACCACAGGCGTTCAAGAGCAAGTTGAGAGAGAGAGTGTGGATAACAAAGTGGACAGATCTTCCCTTTTATCTTCTTCCACCGATACCTCTTCTAGCAAGGGCCATTTCTATCGAAAGTCACCATGGCGGGTTGAGAGTATTGACCTTCTTCCTTCGCTCTATGTCCCTAACCCGTGAAGGTATGCGGGGGTTTCGAAAGAGAGAGCTTTCTATCTTCTGACAACAGAAGAGAAGTCCCACGGTTCTAAAAGCTCACCCCTATCGGTTCCCGGACCTTCCTCTTTGAGAGCAGGGAATCCGGTAATGAGTCGCCGGTTCCAAACCAGCCATATCCGATTCACAGGACCGAACCAGAAACTGTTTATCAGGCTTCTACCATTCTATCAACCTGGCGGGAAAGACATTCCATTACTTCAGCCAAGTTCTTTGCTTGAGGTGAGAACACTACGAAGATGGACTCTCGATCAGCTTATAGCGCCTGAACCGTCCCTAGCTTTCGTCTTTGGGAGTCTATGGGAGCCCCGATCCAGAAGCTAGTATTTGAGGGGTTCAGAGATGGCACTGGCCTCTTTCTATTCGTCAAGGGCTTTATTTTCCTTAGTGAGAGACGATGTGAGTCCATAAGAAACAGCTCTTGGCAAAATCTCCCCTATTCCTATCCAAATTTCTCTTTGATCACCCGAATTGACTCCAGAAGCTTGGAGGCTCTTCTTGCGTCTGGGCTGCAGCTACTTGGTCTCCAATCAATTGAGCATATACATAGTAGCCAGGGCAAATAGCGCCTCGGCAAACAAGCCGATGTGGCACTAGGATGTGAAGCTGTGAACAAAGAGTCTCTTGTCCCTTCTTAGACTGCTCTGGCTCGGTACTGGGTCGATTGGGTCGTTCTTCTTCCTGCCGGAATCTAAAGAAAGCTCCCTTCCGAAGAACTAAACTTGCTATTTCATCATACCAGTTTCATTTCAGAGCAGTAAGGCCCATTGGTCACGCTTCTCTACGCTTCCTTTCAGGGCGCCTTCTTACTTTCTTTAATTTACGACGGGTTTTCCAGAATTTAGTTCACAGGGTTCCCGATTCCCGGCTTTAGAGCTGTAGTATCTACGAGCGGAGTAATTCCCAGTTCGGAAAGAAATTTCACAATTATCCACCTAATTGAGGGAGCTTCTTTTCTAGTGATAAACAGGCGCTATTCAATTAGTCTCTTACGCGCCAACCGAAGCATAAAGCGAAGATAACTGCACTGTGGGAAAGACATACTCTATTCCTAGCTTGGTTTTTCCTAGCAAAGATCCGGTCAATCGATCGAGTACTCCTCCGTCTTCTTTAGGATAGGAAGTTCTTTTTTTTACCAGAGCTCGATCCAGACGTTCATCAGAATGCAAAAGGGCTTTCAGGTCTCTCGAGCCTTCTGTTTGATGGAATTACGAATACGCAGACCCACACACAAGTCAATCACACTGTGCGCCAGTCAAAGCCGTCTAACAGTTGTTGAGCTGCAGCTGTCTCTGGGATCAGTCTACTTGCCTAACACATGTTGCGCTAATCTTAGCTTTAAGCCATCTCCTTTCAAACCTTTTTCTATAAGACCCGACTTGAGGCGAATAAATCGGGCGATGAGGCAATGTCATACGTCCACGATTATGAATTCGCTATACGGGAGATTCGGCATGAGTCCTTAAACAACTTTTACGGAAATCTGCGGCCAAACTAAATCTTCACCCTGCCAATCCACGGAGTCATCTCAAAGTAAGACTTTTGATATAATAAACGCTGAGAGGCTAAAGGACAATCTATACATGGTTCACTACAAAACCGAGACTAACACGACACCGACTGGAAAGTTACTAAATTTGCGGCCGTTCACGTGTCCGCAGCTATCACTGCATGTGCTAGAATATATATGTACCCGTTTCTCTCTCGAGATGATTGCTTCTATACCGATACAGACTCTATTGTTCTAGGGCAATTACATAGCGCCTGAGGAGTTTGTTTCATCCATTAACGAAGCCAGGTCATTAATAGAGGAGTTAATACTCGGTAGGTAGAGCTATTTCAGATCCAATCTGTCTAATAATCCATCCTTCGTCGAAAGAAACTTACGGGATGGCTTCTTGTAATTCCAGGCAACAATCAGCTTAAACCGTCTTCACTGACTTGTGCCACCATCGGGTCGACTGCCTTCTTCTTCTCATTCTGACTGGACTTGTCATCGTTGTTGAGGCCACTACTCTTTATGGAATGGATAACCGCCTTTTCTCATCATCGTCTTGCTTATTTAGCATTAGCAAAAAAGCGAGCGTAAGAAAAGGAGATGGTTGATGGGTAGTGATAATCTGGAATCCGATGTGGCACGGATTTTAACCCGCCATAAGATTCTCAATTCTATAATGCGGAAAAGCACACCATCTGGGAAGTATCAACTCCGGCAGATTTTTTTAAAGAAAGAGATTAACCCGTAGCTCTCATACTCGTATAAGTAAACTACACTAGCCTATGCGAAACGAGTCTAAAGCCCAATAGCGAAGGCGATAGAAAAACTGAGGAAAGGGAACCCTATTCCTGCGGCAAATGGGCCAATCTCCGGACTGACTAAGCTCTATAGCAGAAAAGGTCTTATTGGACGAGACAAAGACCGACCTATTTCCCGCCTTAGTAGCGGACACCAGCCTTTTTCTGATGAGGCATTCGAAGGAGGCCGTTTCTGATTGAGGGACCAGAGGGGTCTTTCCATCACAGGGAGTCTGTGGAAATACGTGACTATGTCGACTTACGTACATGTGTGAGTGCTCTAATGAACTGGCGCTATAGCATCACTCAGGGGCGTTCTCCTCCCGGGAACTATATGTGCAGCTCCATTTAACTAGGATTAACCTCTGAACCTTAACGTACTATGGATGAGGCTTTAAAGCACTTGAATAGAATCATCGGCAAAAGAGAATAGATCCAATTGATTAGCCAAGGTGGACGAGATGAAGCTTCTTGGACGACGAGGTTTGGGACTCTTTTAGCAACTGCCTGCCAGCATCTGCCAGTTATTGCAGCGTTTCGCGCTAGCTTGAGTTGATTCCGCATCCTTATCAAACTTCCAAAAAGGATCGGTCGTCAGCGAACTGAAGATGTGATATCTGTTCTTTGGGACCCAAGGGCATTTTCTCAGAATTACATCCATCCTCCTTAAATTAGAAAGAGTAGGAGTGAGTGCATCACGGGTGTGAGGCATGAACGAGTATCCCTCTACACAATTAGTTCAGTAACAAGATAGCACGCGGGTCTTTCTATTGCTATTTCCCTCGGGTAATTAATGCTCGAGAGACCTGAGTTCAATGAATACTTATTTCCCTGAATTACAGGATATCTTTGCCCTAGCCCTGGCTTTCAATGCAAGGGCTTTCCCCACACGAGAGTTTCACTTCCAAAAGGGCGTGAGACAGGTGCCTATGGCTCGAGAGACCTATTCCTATTGGCAGCAGAGGGGTTCCTTTTGAGCATGAGACGAGGGCCATACCTTCAGTTGTACACCTGGACCTTTGGCACTTGACATCAAGGCATCCGTAGATAGGACTGCCTTAAAGCTCCTGGGGGGCCCCAATATTCCCAATGAGCTGGTGTTATGAAATTACCCTTTCTATGTATTTATGTTGATGACATTCTTTATATGGATCCGGCATATCGTCTCAGCCTTTTCAGCTGCCTAATCCGATAGTTCAAATCAAAAAGAGAAAGATAGTTCGTGTTCCGTGAGTGAGGATTGGCTTAGTGTTTAGTAAAAGTATGAGATGCCCAAAAGGAAGGAAGGAGGGGGGAGAAGAATGGGAATCATTGGAATCCATAACATCTATTTTTTCTTTTCGCCTGAGAATTCCTTAGCGGCCTGGGCTTGGCTTGAATGCTTTTGTCTAGAGAGGGTCTGAAGTAGCGAAGTGAAAGAGCAGGACTTCTTTCATGCAGTGAACAGAAGGGAGTCTTTAGACTGAGTTGTCATTTTTTCTTGCTTCCATGATAGGGGGTGAGGCTCGAGAGACCAGACTACTTTACTAAATAAGTCGAGTTTAGTACAGGAACTGGTTTAAGAAAATGAGTCATGAACTACATGGGTCTGATACCTTCTTCCTAGGTTAAGATCTAGACTAAAGAAAGTAAGATTTTCTAACTGAATAAAGAGAGCAGCTTCTCAATTCTCGAACATGAAGCTTTTTCTCGGTAAATTCATCTTTTCGGTTGTCTGTCTGCTTCAGTTAAGAAAATGGCAGGATCTACCTTTTGATTCAATAGGCTGTTCACAGCTCCTTGGTTGATGCCCCACAATGGAAGAACACGCAGCAATTGATCAAACTCTTGGCTTTATTGCGATGTTGGTCCCTGCCAGAAATATGTGTTGTCCCTTCTTCATCCCATCCTCCGTCTCGCCTTGCTGCTATGGTTGCTTTAAAAGAAAGCCCCCAATCTGAATAGGCTCCGGAATATTCTATGACCATCTTTTCGACTTTATATCTTTCACTTTCCTCAACAGAGACTGTTCTTTCTGAAGAGAAGGCTTGAAAGGTATGCGTTTGCAACGGAGCCAGGTGCTATTCAATTGCCCACCCCCCGCCCGGCAGGGCAGCAGAGAGAACAACCGAGGCGGTGGTGGTCAGCAGAAGAAAGTAGTTTACTCTTTGATAAGAAAGCAAGGGCCGAGTTGTGCCAAAGAATCAAAACGACAAAAGAGCTCAGTACTTAAAACCCTTGGATACCAACAACCATGATGAGCTATCGAGCTATGAACAGCTAAAAGGACAAGCTTCCCTTTGAGGAAAATTGAAGCTCGAGAAGTTATTTTCTTGTACGATAGTTCAAGCGCAAAGGGACGTATGCTAATCCTATGGTTGACCTGATCTCTTCCTTGCGTAGACTCAGTACTTTTTACTGATTTCCGGCCTTACGACAATGGTTCACAGACATACTGCTGAGGCAATAGTTATCTTGTTATTCCAATAGTCAATGTGTTATATTCGTAGATGAGGTCTTGAAGAGCATCTTCTTTGCCTACGGCACTTCTGCTATCTCCTTTTTTCCTTTTTAAAGTTCTCCCGAAATGGTTCTGAAATGGATTATGATTCCGTCGAAAATAAGAAGAAGCTTAAAAGCTACCTTGGAGACTGAGGCAGATGGGTGTCCCGTGGCCTTGTGCTTCATTGTAAAGACCCACCGACATCCAACAGCTCTCTTATCGGGTGGAAGTTCTATGATATGGTTCAATCCATGAGAAGACTATGAAGTATGCCAATGCTCCCTCTGGTTCTGGTGGACCCCGACCTTAGTGATAGGGTATGTTGGTTACTCGGTGGTGTAGATGGTACAAGTTTTCTTGTCCATTCTCTTTAAGTGAGTGACGTCGTCGTTATAGCAGCTGTAGCTGTGGGTATGGATCAGAAGAAAGCTTCCTGGCTTCAGGACGTTCTTGGTAATGTTTTTTGGGGCTTGGTATATAAAGACGGATCTCTATACTATTCTTAGTCACTTACTCGCAGGAGGAAGAATATTAAAGTGAGTCTCCCCCTGTTAAGCCCCCAATTTCTCTAACTCCACATCTTGCCATGTAACTCGTTCGGCAACTATTACTCCGCATGAAGACTGCCCATATAGCAGCAGCGGCTGCGACCCTTACCGCTTCTAGTCTGGCTGTTAGGATCCCTTGCTCAAATAGAGCAGCTGTTTTCGCACCTGAATCAAGGAAGATGCCCACAAGAGGTCTTAGCTATAAAGGCTTGTTTGCAGGACAAATGCCACTGAAAGAGTAGCAGCTGCAAGAGCTCTCGTCAGCTGTTCGGGATTAACCTAACCTGATTGACCTTCACCAAAAGATACAACCGAAAGCCGATAAGTGGATTCATAGAAAGAACGATCGGAAGCATAGGAAGAGCTAGAGTAAGACTAGGGTTTTGAAATCTTATTCTTACCAAGGAAAGAGACAAGCAGGAATGCCCGGAGCTGCCTACCGCCAACCGAATGACGAAATAAATGTGCCGGGTCGGACCCATGCTATAAAATGGAAGTTTTCACTAGGAGTCCTCTTAATAAAAGGAGCTTGGCATGTATGTGTTCGAATCGAACTATTTGCCCCCTATCTGTAATGGGAAGAAATTTCCAAAGAAAAATGGAAACAGGACCCTCGGCTCCTTAGTAGACTTCATTTATGATTTCGTGATTCAAAGGAATTGACCAAGACTTTCCTGATTACTTTTTTTCTGCGTTATACTCTTCCTGCTTTCCGGAAGAGAATCCGCTGTTACAGACCCGGTTGTGAAAGAAGGCAAGTATACTGACTTGGCTCTTTGAAGGACAGAACTTCCCCTAATAGTTTCTATATGACGAGCACAGGGAACATGTCAAGGTCTACCAGAAATATCCCGTGCATTAAAAAATAAGATAATGTAATATAGAGAAAGTTCAACATAGGGACAACCTATTGGATGAAACTAATCTCCGAGTAAGAGTTTGGCCAGGGGTCCTACAGAAGAAATGCTTTTAACTCAAGCTGGTGCATGCTTTACAATAGGAACTTGAAGAAGGAGGTGAATGAAAGAATTAAAGTGGGTAAGCTAAACAACTTGCCTTCTTTAATCTTGTATCGCTCTCTTTTTACACTATAATAGGCCTCCATCCCAACTACGCTATCCACATCAGTGTACTTCACAAAAGGTAAATCCCCATTTAGTAAGCTTGTTCGGGAGGTCTCTTGAGCCTGCCCTTCTAGCTCGAAGACCTTTCTCATCGCGCCGTAGCGGTGGGAAATTAGTGAAAAAGAACGTCGTTTCAGTCTATTAGGGAGGTAAGGATTGTGCAGATATTATTAACTCAGAGACATTTTCTACTTTGGGACAACGCCGCTATTTCAGGGAGCACTTTCTTCCTTTATCGGATTTCTCTCTTCTCTGTACGAGCCTCTTATCCAAAGAGTGTTAGGAATCGGCGTACAAAGGACGGAAAAGGCAGTCCTGCTTTAGCTAGCTAGGAGTGCCCTTTATGAATAGGGGTACTTATCCTCCCCCACGCACAACTCGCATTGGGGAAAAGACAGTTTGACTTCCGAGACTTGATAATGTGAATGTCACAAGTAATTACTACATAGCCCGTTAGTCAATAGAGACACCCTCTTGTCAAATAGAGACCGTTTTCTTTTATCCGAAGCCTGGATGAAGCAGACGTTCAGTCGATGGTTCTCTTTCAACAAGAGATCCAACAACAGTTTCAGCTGCAGATGGCGTTTAGCTGATTCTCTAGCCCAAACTATTCATAAATAGATGTCCAAATAGAACCCTCCCCTGCCATGTCAACATCGGTCGGGAAACGCCGTTTTAGACCCTGCAGAATGGGGGCTTGCTCACCGCCAGCAGCCATATTCTTTTTCCACTGTGTATCAGGCTTCTATGACTAACATCAAGAAAACTTGTCAAGCATCAAAGCAAGGGACTCGCCGGATAGCTATAGCTGCCCAACTCCAAGAATGGCCAGTCGGCGTTCTTTCCAATCCGGAACCCTATCATTCTGGACAATCTGACCATGGTGAATAAGTCTTTGATCATTCTATTTCTCTCAATATTGATCGTATCCCGTGTCCTTGAAACACGCGAATACCCGGAAGGAGCTCCAACAGCTACTCAAGTACCCTTTTATTGGGCGATAGACCTCCGATCCGCTGTCTACAGGCTCCAGCGCATTTTCCCAGGGATATAAAGAAATATCTCCTCCGGCCTACCTTGGCCTCGAGCCTTCATCACGAGTCAACTATAATAAACAGCAGATTTTGCTTTAAATCTTCTATGCTTGACAAGTTTTCTTGAGCCTCGAGATAGTTATGGCAAGATGGCGCTATATAGGTCTCTTGAGCCTTTTCTTTACTCTTGAGATCACCGTTTCAATCCTCCCTCCTTGGGTTTGCAAGACATGGACATAAGGCGCCGTCTGGAGACGGATGCCTCTGGTAGAGAAAGAAGTCATTATTATGCTGCTTCCTCCTGTTTATTCTATTACCAGACATAAAGCTCATCCGAAACTAGTGAGCTTGGGTGGCACTATGCCAGAAGTTTTTTAATTCGCCGCTGGGGAATTCTGTTCACGCCCGGACATGTGAAGGGATACGAAACCCGAGGGCCAGACTCCATTCGCTTACTACGTTTCAGAGGAGATATATGACTCACTTTCTTCTCTAAGAATCCGGTTTGGGTTACGCAGCGCCTTTCTTTTGAAAAGAAGAAATATGGCCAGAGAATCGCTTTGGCATGCCGAGGAAGCGGACACGGTCTTATTCGCTTATTCGAGTCCGCCATTCCTTATTTAGGTGCTCACCCAAGTTTCCGGCCAGCCGCCGACGACTGTCGCTATTACCGGTCGGGGATAAAAACCGAAATTTCTTTTTTTATAGTTTTTGGATCGCACCGATAGCTATTTTCTTCTTCTTTCTTACACGGTGACCTTGGAGCATTTACTGTCTCAGGATGGAACATTTAGGAAGCAATATTAACGTAGATGAGCAGAACCCTGATTCTCCTCTTTCCTTTCCCTGGTTCGTTACTATTGATTCTAAGAACTGATTCCCATTTTTCTTCTATTCATCAGGAGCCTTAGGTTCTATATAGCCCAACCTCTTAGAATTAGAACGGGTTATTAGCGGTGAGCGTCCTTGGAAACCCACAAGACTTGTGGCAGCAAATACAGCAACTGTCTAAACATCAGGAAAGCGTGATGTTTCAAAAATCCAGAATAAGCTGCAAATGGCTATTTGAAAAGGACGAAGCTTTAGCTGATTGAATTGTAATTGCCTTTTCCGATCCACCTTATTTCTCGGATAGGAAGAAAGCAAGCCAATCTACTCGGGTGCTGGCAGAAGGCAACCCGCCAAGAGTAGGCTAAGCCCATTAGGAACCTCACCATCAGACTAGGGCTATTCCAAGCTCTGGCACCTAAGATGGGGAGGGATCTTTATCCACAGAAGGGCGTAATGCGACTAGCATGAAAAAAGAAAAAGGTGTCAGTCTCTTCTTCCGTTGAGGTCCCGTATACTAAGTCTTTTTTCCTCCCTCCCTTAGTCTTCTTCGGATCTGACCGCTTGCCTTAATCCTTCTATCGAGACTCTTTCACAAAGCATTTAAGGTTGATCAAGCTCTTCCATTTCGTGACTAACCTTCTGTCCGTATTCTATGAGAGAATTTTTTTAATCAGCGGGGGCTGCAACATCATTATAGAATACAATATTCCTTCACAAGCGAGATCTTTCATAAAGAGAAGGAGCATGAGAGGGGGCGCACCCGGATATGGCAGTTCCTGGACTTTTCCACATATGGACTGACTTACATGCCTTGCTTTTCGTTTTCCTACTGCCTGAATTACATCCATCCTCGCTTTCTGCGTAGAAAGGAAGCAACTCGTCATGAGAGGGCCTCTTCCCATCTTGGGTACTATTGTTGCCAACAAGTAGTTGGTATTTTTCTTATTTCTAAAAAAGCCAAGTCCGCCGCTGGGAGGGAAGCTTTTACGAGCGAGAAGGATCTCAAAGAGAAGGTGGGATAGAGAAAGCGAGCAGAAAAAGGCTGTAATTGGATTTTAAAAAGAAGGAAAAAAGGGGAATAATTCAGATTGAAGAAGTACAATCGACGACTAAGAAGCAGAGAATTCTTACTCACACTCACATTAAAGGCCTTGGCCTTGAGCCCAATGGAAAAGCAATACCTTTGCTTGTGGGTCAGGCCTCTGCAAGAGAAGCTGCTGGCCTTGTTCTTGATATGATTCGGCAAAAGAAGATGGCTGGGAGAGCCCTATTACTTGCAGGTCCCCCTGGTACTGGAAAAACTGCTCTTGCTCTGGTCCCTTGGTAGCAAGGTCCCGTTCTGTCCGATGGTAGGCTCAGAAGTGTATTCATCAGAAGTGAAGATGAGGTTCTCATGGATTCTTTTCGGCGGGCTATTGGTCTCCGTATTAAGGAAAATAAGGAAGTTTATGAAGGAGAAGTAACTGAACTTTCTCCAGAAGAAACTGAGAGTATTACTGGTGGTTATGGTAAAAATAGTTGAGGCTAAGCCAGAGAAATGGGGAAGTTTCAAAAGAAGAAAGGCTTTTCCACCATTTCCGCGCCAGACCCGAAATCCCCCATCCCTCTCTGCAAACCCTAAGTAAGAGTTTTGCTAGAAGAAATTGAAGAAAGTGTTGAAGTTCTTACTTCTTATCTTAATGTCTAGTAATGTGCATCCAGACACTGTAGGGGAAGCCTGATTACCTTATGTCACATATGAGCTTATTTGCCGATGAAAGCCTTTCTCCTGAGGTGAGGGGAATCGGATGGGCACCCTTGCTTGCGGGTGCTGATGGTGGATGACCTCGTCGTGGGGCGGCCAGGAACTCTCGTCTGTGGACGGGCCCGGGATGCTGGCTCTGTTTCGGGCTCAAGAGTAGCCTCTGAGGTAGGTGGGGGCAGTGAAGGTTTCTAGCGTGGGTCAAAGGCAGGCGGTGAATGATGGAAGGAACTATGGTGTATCCATGGCGGCGGAAGGCTATCAACATCTGCCAGGACAGTGGGTGAGAAAGCATCTACTCTTCACCCCAAAGGAAACGGACCTTGCTTGGCTGGAGGGGGCGTGGGTTGGAGTGCTGCGTCAATGGGATGGTATTGAATGGTTGGAGGGTATGGAGATTGAGGAGACTCTTAAAGCCCATAAGATCTGGCTCGGGTGGCAAGCGTATTCGGGGAGGTGGTGCATATATATGGCTAACTGCTCTGCTAAACGAACTTAACGGAGGCGCTAATGCTTATCAAAAGAACGAAGGTGGACTGTATCAATGGAAGAATGTCGATTTAAGATGGAGATAAGGTGACGGATAAAGAGATGCAGCAAGATTGGAGGAAAATAGTCTGCCGGAATGCTGACGTCGCCCCAGGTGTCAGCAAGATCTTGATGTCAGGAGGAAATCGCAGAACCCTACATCCCATCGTAGCGAGTCAACATGTGACTGCTCAGTCCGTACCATTGATACTTGCGAGGAAATGTCGACTATGCCCTTGATTAATTTGAGTGAAATGGAGAGGGGCCGAGAAATTGGGCTGCATATCTCCAAGGACAAAAGCCCAATTCTTGCTAATAAATTTGAAGAGTCAACGGTCCTGGTGGAAGAAAATAATGTGAGTGTGACACCTGTCTTCAATAAAATTGTTCCGGACAAGTCGTTACCGTTGGAGGCCGAGAAGGGGAGGTCGAGATCCATTTCTGTCGATTAGGATTAGGCAGTGATCCGAAAGAGATAGATTGACTATAAATCTCACTCTTCTTTCCCGATATAAATACGAAGGAAAGAAAGCCATAAAACAAGGGAAAATTGCAGCCTCGCTTGTACCAGTCTCTTTCCTTGGATTTCTAAATATATCAAATGTAGATCCCCCCTTAAACTTTGCTATTATACTAATTTCTGCATCTGCCTTAGCCATAGGACTTCCATTGACAACTCCAATTATTCACTTACTTGATTCCTTGGTATATAACTGCGCTGCACCTTCTATGAGTAGTCACATATTTATCATGGGAAGCACTCTGAAAGTCATGCAGGATGCATCGAAGGAAAAGGTGGACCTCTTTCAGCTGAGAAATCTTGGAACTGAAAACAATAGAGATACCCAGCAGCAACTATTGCCCAGGTAAACAGAAATCCGCTTGTTATCCCAGTCATTGACATGAAGTTCAAGTGCAGTAATAAGAATTCTTATGTCAGCATGAGTGGTAGATAGTGACTCCATAGCATACCTCATCCATGATAAGGATAGCACGTCTCCCCTGTCTCAAACCACCGGCAAGAGGTTGAGCTCCTACGATCGATGAAGCCTTTAAAGCTAGGTATCTCAGTCTGCTTTCATTAGCACTCGTAAGGGCGGCAGTCATTTTCCTTTTCATAGAAGTATGCCTTTATCAATAACATTGCCTGACTGAGCTGTGATTGCATAGGTGGTAGAGCAAAACCCTGCTTTTCTTAAAAATGATAGAGAGTTAGGAGAGGGTCTATATTAATAAAGCTCAATAGATAGGGAGAGTAGACGAAGGGAGAATAAAGACGTAACTAGACCGCAGAAAGAATCGAATCTTTCATTCCGTCCTTTATCCCTCAAGGTACCTTCTGTGTTCCCACACATGCTTCTAATCTAATTGTTGCGTGCGTGGTGCATGGTTTGGCTACTCGTGCTCTCGGATGTGGAAGATTATATGGCTAAGCAGTCTTTTTTCTTGCTTTTTGCCCAAAACATATTCCATGTTGGAACGACTATCATGCATCGTCTTGACAATGCTGGTGTCGCGAAGGAAAGCCTGGTCACTATCCCCTCTTCTATGATCACTGGTATTAGACGACGCTCTTTAAAACGCGCTATAACCGCATCTAATCAACTCAAGGAATTCAAAACCTATCCACAAAGTTCTAGCTCATTTTTAGCTATAAGCGTCGAGAAAAGAGATGCTATTAAAGAGCTGGAAGCTCGTAACTCGTTCCACCGGAACGTTCTCGCTTCTCTCTAAAACTTCCCGTTAACGGCTACTTTGGTGTCCGCGCTTTCCGGACGAACTCCTTCACTCCAGGGAAAGGAGAAAAACCGATAATTACAGACCCTTTCCAAAAATCCTTTTCATCGATCCTCAACGCAGAAAAACCGGCCTCAATTCCTGTCAAGAAACTTTCCAACTTCAAAGGATTCCCGGCGGTCTCAAATAAAATCAAGATAGGAAAGAGGCAAGCTATCTGACTTGTCCAATA
This sequence comes from Pinguicula primuliflora, assembly GCA_025802335.1. Lineage (NCBI taxonomy): Eukaryota > Viridiplantae > Streptophyta > Magnoliopsida > Lamiales > Lentibulariaceae > Pinguicula > Pinguicula primuliflora. The sequence goes on along the minus strand of JAOYMZ010000018.1, from coordinate 907,482 downwards.
ATCATTTTTCTTTGCCTGATGAAGCAATTGATGGATCGGGTTATCATTCCGCACAAGCCCGGGGACACGAACCAAATGCCCCTTTTTGCATCTTTTTCTTTTGCTTTGAAAGGCATCTGAAACTCAGAAAGCTTGTCAAAGATCAACGGACTTTTCTTTTTCCTCATTCATAGTAAGAAGAACGGGAGAAAAAGTTCAGAAGAGAAAGATTCTCAAGTGACTGGGACTCCTGAAATGCACACATTCCGATCAAAAAACTTCTTGTGGATCGGAAGTGAAAATATAAGATTTTTGGGCCTATTCGGTCTATAATGTATTGCATCAATTTAAGTGGAATAAGCAAAGAGGATTCTTTGTTCTTTAGTCGAGTTCCAACGAAAACCAGACAATTGGCAAATGTTCGAGTTTTCTATTGATAAGGATTCGAACCTCCAATTCCCTTTATGTTTGATCGAGTGAAAGCCAGGGCTAGGTCAAGGTCAAAGATAAAAAGGGTAAAGGGCAATTACATAGCGCCTTTACGCGAGTTGAAGATTTCCTTCCCTTCCTGCTGAACTCTCTCTTAGTTCCCCGCCAGCTAATGCTAAAAGGCAGTCCTAATCTACTTATTTTTCTCTTCCAGCTAGTTCCGGTTCTCTTGATTGAAGATGGGTTGATATGGGTTCATGCGAGCTCCTAGTCATTTCAAGGTACCTTGGATGTTTTGGGGTCAGAGCTAACAGCTATGGAATTCCCGGGTCTGTTAGCAGTCTCAATTCTCGTATGCTTAACACGTGGTGGAGCTAAGTAAGCAAGCTACCTTCTTTCTTTTCTATGTTTCTTCTCGCCGACCAAGGCGAGGCGCTCTTAAGCCGTTTCAAACACGGAAGGGAAGGGGCCATCTACTACTAAATCATACCTTTCGGACGTTGCCACCGCTCAATCCACCCCTGCAGAAAGTTGGTATTCAAGAGACGGAAACTATGTCAAGAAGGTGGAACTAGGAATAAGAATAGGGATCCACGTCGAGCCATCCTGACGGACGAGCAGCATCAATTGAATCGGCAGACACAAAGACGAAGACAGAGACGAGCTAACATGTAAAGTAGTGGAATGGAAAAGGATGGTAGCCCACCCAGGACAGCACATAGAGTAAGGTTGGCTCTATGCGAGAGAGGAAAACCGCATGGACACGGCTCCTTTTGGATAGATCGTCAAGCAATTTACCCATATAGCTATTATCGCGAGGGTGAAATACAATCCATTACATCTGGATTGAAACTTGAGAACCTCGAGAACCAAAGATATAAACTGAAAGATAGAAGCTATCTAACAATTTGAATATGAATAGGAACAGCCTTCAGAGAGAAGAGACAAGGCCAGGCCGAAACGAGATTGCCATTCCTCGATTAGGGCTCGGGCAAATGGGGTCACCCTGGAAGCCAAAGTTATTCAGCTTACGTTTGTGCGATCTGAGGATCAGTTGGCAGATATACTCACCAAGGCAGTCTGCAGCACTAGGGTACTTCCACATCATAATACAAAGAATAATAGAGGAGCGCCTTTTGTTCTAAGAAATAAGCGGCCTCTCTTCCAACTATGTCTCTCTTATCCCTAGAAAAGGTCTTGCTCCACTAGAAGGTTCGGGTCTTTCTCTTCCCTTGTTGCATCTGTTTTTGCTGACTTCATGACTCTGGGCGAACGTTGGCTTGCTTTATAACGCCGGGCTTTCCGTCAAGCTCAGATGCAAGAACATTCTTAGTGTAGGCACTGCTAGGAAGGCTTGCGCGCTCTTTTCTAAACGATAAAAAGGCGGCTCGCCTAGGAAAATAAAAAAGAAAGAAATGATATTTAAAAGACTATTATATAAGGGAAAGAGAACTACTTGATTCGGTGGAAGAATGCTTTAAGACACACTTCCAACAAAGATTCAGTGAACCTATAGCACACAGACTGAGATTAGGAGGACTTCAACTAAAGCAGTTGAATGCAGAAAACTTCAAAAGCCGTTCTCAGAGAAGGAGGTGCTTGAAGCCATATCACAATGTGGAAGCTGGAGCCTCAAGAAGATGCGCGTATCTCTTGGGTAGCTTTACAGGTCTCTTGAGCCAGAAATCCAGAATCAACTGGATACAAGAACGTCTTGAAGAGCCACCGCTTTTTGAAGAATAGTGCTTTCGTTTCTAGGAGAGGAGCCATGATCGAAGTCTCGAAGTGAGCGCCTGTCTGTAGAATTCCGTCGTCCCTTCTAGCCGCACTCCCTCTTGTAGTGGTGAGAAGATCAGGTCTTGAGAAAGAGTTTGTGTTAGAATGTCGAATTTAAGAGTACCCTTCGAAGAGTCACACTCGAAGAGGTTGCCCGATTCGAGATTCACTCGCTGGCTGGCCAGGGAAGCGAAACTGGGGTTCGAGATCCTTAGCGGCCTGTTGAAATTGCTAGAATCGCGTGAAGGTCCAGTCCGGAAACTTTCCTTGAACCAACGAAACACCGATGGGTGCCTCAATATTCTGCCAGCCCAGATCTCGATTTACTGTGACAAAGAGAACTGTAAGAACAAATAGAGGGACCTTCAATGTTTACCCTGATCAGCACTCGAGACCAGTCTAGTACAGGCCCAGATTCTTCATCTCAGCTCTCTCTTTGCATCTAATGCCATTATTTAATTAAGGAAATTGAAAGACAACTAGGCGAGAGGGCCCAATATGACATCGAATGGCAAGACGAGAAAAAGAGGTTGAGTCTCTTTTTTTTCAAGAGAGGTTGCCCCAAGTTCCAGTGCACCTTCTCTGGGATAAGCAGCAGACAGAAAGATTGGAAAATGGTACAGATAATCTGCAAGTTGATCACTACTACCCGTTGACTTAATTGTCAATAAGCTACCGAGAAAAGAAAAAGTCTTTCCGCCCATCAGCCACCACTGTGGTGTCCAACAGGCACTTCCAAAAGGTATTGAGATCTGTGAGGAATCTATATGGGGATTAAGGCTCTTTGATTGGGCGCTGAGGTGGTGCTAGTAAAGCTAGCCCAAAGAGTGGGGGTGAACCCGTGCTATTATAGCCATATCAGATCGGTAACGAAAGACCCTTTCTCTCCTCTGAATCTACGTTTGTGATCTTCCAGGACTACCCACAGATAGATTTTATTGTGCTGTCTTAGTAGCGAGTATCTTATAAGCAATCAAGCAAGGCAGCCGAAGCCATTTCTAAATTCCCGTAATCTACAGTCACCTTTCAGCGACTGTACCACCCCGCGTAAGGTGCAAAAAAGCTCTATGGGGCTTGCATCAATGTGTAACCCCGATGCCCTACCTCTATGCTTCAGCATATTTTAAGCTTTTCCAAGCCACCAGCTTAAAAGCTTCCTGCCACCTACTACAGTTCACCTGACGAGCATTTATTGAAGAGGAATCTCACTTTTCGATCCTTTTTCTGATGAGATAAAGGATCACGGCAAGTGGGCCTCCACGGTTGAGTTGCCGGATGAAATAGCCGCATCCTTACTTCACCTTTTAGTTGTCGACTTCTCGAAAGAAACTTTAAATAGTCATTGGTTTCGATCGGTCGCCCAAAGCTTAGAGGAAAGACTGAAAGAAGCCATGTCTCTCGCCATTAATAGTCTACTTTTCCTTCGGCGAGGATGGATGTAATTCAGAATTAGTCCACCAGTCTAAGTAGCAAACCTTGAAAGCAAGTTCAGCAAGATTCTAGTTCCGCGTGCATCTTCTTCTAACGTCGACCTAACTGAGCCGACTAGCGCGTTCTACAAAGTAACAGAAAGCCGGAAGCAGTTCGCAAAATGGATGCCTTATTAATTCATCTAGAGGTTTGGATTGGTACGGTTTTAAGATAGAAGAACTAGCAACTCCGTCTGATATCATGAAGGATTGTGGGATAGCCTTCTACCGAAATATTTGATCTTAGATACCCGCGGCAGGGCAGCAGGATCTTGGAGATGGTCCGTAGCTAAAAGTCTGGGAGAAGAATAACTTCCTTATCCATTATAAAATAAGGCGCCACAGTTGGACAATCTCTTATGAACCAAGTTTCTTTTGAAGACATACCTCTGGATAGAATTCCACTCTAAAGAAAACCAGATACGAAAGCAATTCCGATTTCTTCCATATGGAAAAGGTGATCAGAATTGACCGGTTCTTATTATCTCCAGCCTGGTTATCAAAGTGGCCCTCTCTCTCTCAACTTGCTCTTGAACGCCTGATTGCAGATCATAGACCTGTACTGCTCAAAGAAGACCAACGTGATTGGGGCCCGCGGCCCTTCCGCTCTTTGAATTGCTGGAATGATGAGCCCTCTTTCTTGCAGGTTGTTCGGGAAGAGATCTCTGACTCTATACCTGGCGCCTCTGCTATTCACGACAAGCTGAAAGCTTTGAGAACAAAACTCCAAGACTGAAACTACCGTTAGCCACCTTGACTGACTTATTGAGCAAAAGCAACGTGCTATAGCTGATCTAGATGATCAAGCAGAATTATATCCTCTCTGACCTTGAGAAATCTAGCAAAGCAGCCCAACTAGCAAAGAATAACAAAGGGACAGATCTTCAATGCTTACTGAAAAAGAAGGATGGATGTAATGAAGGCTATTACCGACTCTGCGCTTTCTATTGGATCGTTGTGAGTGTACAGCATAGTATGTCTTTCTTGATAGTGAGTTCCTTCCATGATTCATCTAGTATAATTCTAAGAAAAGAGAATAATGAGCAAGATCATTATTCTCCTCATCCTGTTGGCTAACAGTTTTTATATTA